>JAQIWT010000797.1:0-15046 GCA_034696485.1 Isohypsibius dastychi | reverse complement strand
TAAAACATCTACTCTTTGCTTGAAAGGTTGTGGTTAATGAATATTGTAATGCGATATATTGAAAAGTGAAGTGATTTTGTTGGCTATGCAAATACCGAGTCAAATGTAAGCTGTTGAAAGCAATATTCGCTAAAACACACAGAACCAGAAACGCCTTGATTTGCATATTTATTTAGAAGTGAAGACATGGATGCTGTGATTTTAGTCTTGATTTAATCCAATTTGAATTCCGCCTACGCTGGTGTTTTTTCCATTAGGCTATTGAGCCACTTAAACAAAGGCATCATCACAACTCCAAGAAAGCTGAAGCTGCCGCCTCACTCTAGCAACACCGCGATAAACAACAGAAATCGTTGAATGGCATTTTCATATTTAAAATCTCGTATAACTGCTATTCCCATTACGCACGTAGATTTGATTTGGAAAAAATTTGAACCCAAAGATGTTGGATCGAAAGACTTCAAGTTTGTTTGTTGCGTGCGGTAGTAACCTCTTAGTTGTGTTTAATTTTGTTTATTTACTTTCCCTTCATTCCCGCTTGCATCGTAACGTTTCCAGTTCTAGGTCAAATTAATGTCAATCCGAACTGGTATTACTGTCAATATTTTTGATGCAAAAATATAAAACAAAACCCCATCCTTAAGTCGGAATATTTAATTCGATCAATGAAAATTTAAGGTTCCAGTTTCCCATCCTAACCATGACCAATCTAAAGGTCTGCTCCGCAAATGATCTAAGAAATTCTTAAAATTTCCAACCTGTATATTCTGAGCCTGGCATATATGTGCTGACAGATTCCGATAATGGGTTCGCGGCATTTGTTATCCTTAGCCTAAATCCATTGTCTCCCGGTGTTTTTTGTACATCAGCATGGGGTTTGAAAGTTTGTCGACATTGGTCGGAGAGGCACTGAACAAAAAATGGCTGACACAGAAAAAGGATCGCCGTTACAGGTAAAATGAAATCGCGATGGATCATCATTTAAAAATCAAAAAAACAATTAAATATCCCAATTCTAATGTCGGGTCGACCAAATCCTCATATCCAATACGATCGGCGAAGGATGAGACGGCCAAGTTCCTGCCAAGATTTCCGGCAACATTAGAACTTTGGAATTCAGAACAAAATTCCAACAAGCTTGTTGACTCCGAATTTTGAAGTTAATGAATAAAGATCCAAAAATACTCCATGATTAATTGCTGTAATAGACAACCAGCCAGAATCTATTCACATAACAATTCCCTGTTTTTTCGCAACCATATATTTTTCGCTGGGATAAAATGTCTTCCTACAAATGCACAGGATGCTATTTCTTTCTGGATCTAATATGGTTATTGTTAAACGTTTCAAAGCCGTTTCGGGTTCTCTTCGTGCCGCCGCAAACGGGAGGAGGGAGGAGCATGGTTTGTTGAAAGCAGCGTGTTACATTCCCAAGGGAACACAAAGCCTCACTTTCTGCAGAAACGAAGTCATCCAGGTTTCAAGAAAATGTGGAGCGCTCCTGTTCTGAAGCACGCACGGCGTTCTCAATTTTTTTAGAATTCATCACATTTCTGACATAAAAACGGTGTATTTTTGAATAGAAATATCTCAGATTCTCTGGTTGTCGATGCATCCAATCAAACAAAGAAATATTGGATCTCACTGTATATGGACTTCACTCTCATTTTTTGCATCATTCATGCTTCTGTGCCTTTAAGAGCCGATTTTGCTTGCATTGAAATTGAGATGATCATGTCGACTTCTTTACAGATCAGAAAAGGAAGAGCGTCACGTCAGATCCATAATTTTTCATTTTATGTCAGCTTGGCCATGTTACTCTCTTCCCAGCGATGAACAATATCCCCCTTCCAGAACAGAGATGAATACACTTTTTTGATGGATTAAAAGTGTATCCGGCCCCAGAACCTAATGGGGTGAACAGAATTTCTGTATGCTACACGAAATTAGCTATTCAGTATAATCCACAACATGAGCAGCTACAGAATACAAAGTTTGTTGCAGATTTTTGTTGACGAAACAATATTTGTTTGTCATATTAGAATTTGTTGATCTCTGGTATTTAGTTATTGGAAACTGTGAAAAAATCACAATTTATTTATCTACTGAGTACTGACTGAAAGGAAATACTTATCACAAAAATCTAAACTTTTCAGGTTGACCTTTTTGACCTTTATTGAGCATGTAGTACTACTGACAAATCAAAGACTGAGAATTAACAACTTTGGCACGACACCTGTTGTTGGTACTAGTACCTTGACTATTCCAGCTTTTTGAACAACCTACGCGAAAATCCTCCTGCCTTAAAGTTTTGAGAAATGTAGATGTCAATGTATCGCATTTCTTTTTATTTGAAAACATTTTGATCTTTCCCTTAATTCGAATGAAGCTGGACGAAAAAATACGGCGTTCAAAAAGCGCCGGCCCAAAAACCGGTGATCAGATCTTTTGCCAAAATGTATGACTGGTTGATAGTCCCAACAACAGCAAGAATAAATGACCAAAAACTCAATCAGTAACCAACTGAACTGTCTGGAAATCGATCATCACTTCGCCACTACCAAGGCGGAATATCTGTCGCAAATCAGTTTCTAGTGTCAACTTTTTCAATCTCGACATCTCTGGAATACAAGCATCGAAACGAGAACCACATTGAATTACTTTACAATCCAATGATTTATTGGCCTATAGTTCACGCGCTTATTTTCTGAGCACCACAGCGCCGTTTGCACACAAGCAAGCAGTTCCTCGAGTACTGACCAGCAACAACACATGCTTCGTCGTTCCTCTAAATCTGACCACATATTCGAATACACATTCTCAATCACGCCGTCAGTTTCCAGAAGAATTTTTTCATTCTAACAAAATGACCTGTGAAGATTGTTGCAAATAAACCGGAAGCGCTAACATGTTGAAAGTGGCGCCATCTTTGTTATTTAAGTTCAAGACTATTTGTCCCAACAATGCAACCCTACTCGAGATAACAATCTGTTTAAAAAAATATCGTGTTACAAGCTTACGAAAAATATTTACGAAACAATGTGAAGAACAATGTTGACAGGCTGTTTTTCAAACATACCGCCCTCTGACGAAACCCACAGATAAACCTCACGCTAGGTGGCGCTTTGTGTGATCAGAAAATAAAAGTGTAGATTCTGAGTTATCCCCTTTCGGAACAGGAAGCAAATGCTTGGTTTCCGTGTCGGCAATCCTTAAAAGGTGAACATCGAAAACGCAAAAAAATTAACTGCAAGTTTGCTATTTAGAACATGTTTCTACTGTCGGCGAGCAATAACAAAAGAGCCCTGACCGGAACTCCACGCATAGTAACTTTTACTTCACTAATACATCTTTTTTTGCTATGTTATAAATCTGCAAAACCCGAGCACTGGTCTGACAAGTGCGAGAACCAAGATGTCTGGAATCCCATAGGGCCGGATAATGGCATGCATTTTAGTTGTATTGATTGGCCCAACGCAGCCCTTCAAGTGCAGATCTCAACATGTCTAGTTTTTGATTGAGAAAAGATTCGGGGGATTTTCTGAAAGGCTTGTATCCGCGTCGTCGAATGAAACAAGTAAATAAGCTGCCGGCATGACATAAAATTGGCCACAGCGTACATCCGTTTCACATCGACAAACGAATGGGAAAGCGTGACTGGGTATATCATTGTGCCATCGATCTCCGCAACACAATTTCCATCCAACAGACTCAGTTGGATGTTCAATGTTAATAAACTCATGAGTATTGGTTTCTTCCTAAAGTGAAAGGCCCAACGAAATAAGTGAATTATAGTAGACTGATAAAACAAAATTATTCCCACTGATCTTCCCTGCACGCAGCACACACTCCACTGCTCTTCGAACTTTGATGAATTTATGGATCGAACAGTTGGGTCCGTGCCACCAAGCTCATCAACGTTAGAACAACCCAGTCGTTATTGTTAAATTAAGTGAACGACCAAATTGATTTCTTCGACTTCAGCTGAGATCGTGCTAGTCAATGCGAATATAGTTTCTCAAAGTGGCCCACAGGTCACATTTATTACATTTATTTTAAACCATGAGAACTCAAATCAGTATCACACGAGATCTGCTTATTTAACTAGCAGTCGCTCCAAGCCCGATCGGCTTACACTATGCTTCCCATTTGACCCGCCGTTCGACGTGCGTCAATGATTGCATCAGTGGGCTGACCCCAGCTGTTACTTTTTTAACGCTTTCACACTGAAGGTTCCGTCATCAGGAAACAATTTTCCCGCGGGCACTAGCCAACTCCAGCATTGCGTAAAGGTCACCACCCCATATTCTTTCTCAAGTGGGAAGGTATTTTCCGGCTGGCAACAAACGCCCATTGCGGGTTTATTTTCTGGAGAAATGAGACCGTACATTTTTCATCGGATAAAAGCATTACTTTTGTGGAGAGCGAAATGGGAATGGGGCTGTCAGTATCAGTGGTCGGATTTCAGTCGGAAATCAATTGCCGATCATGGCGATGGTGGCTTGTGTTTGGGAGTACGAGTATAGTATCAGGATAAGTAGTTCAACTATCACAGCGTTTTCCCAAGCAGCATTCGACCCGTTGAGACTGCGGGTCGTGGTCGTGGGCTCCATCAGGAAAACGAGTGCGTGGCTTTTTTATGCCACAGGCAGTTTATCGATCTCTTCCCCCCATCCCCAATCTGCACTTTTCGCGCGACCAGCCGGCAGAGGCGGATGTCGAAAGACAGATATACTCGTACAGGAACAAACGATGCTTGCTCTGTTCCTTACTGCCTAACAAACTCCCAGGCAAAGGAAAAACGAGCGAAAATTTTTTGCTGCATTTCTTCATCTCTCTCGAGCGACAAGACCTCCTCGACACTCGATTTCTAGGCATAACAAAGACGCTTTTTCAATTCCAGTGCGGGACCTTCTCTCTTTTAAAATACGCAAGACATCTCTCTTGCTGTTGTTTTTTCCTTCCATCCGCAATCACCGGCGCCCCATAATATCAAGTTATTTCCAACTTATCCCGTCAATGTTACGTTCTGATTATTGTCGAGGATGCTGTCTGATTTTTGATCTCTCATGTCCGTTGCTTTCTGGTGAGTATAATTTAATCATTTCATCTTGTGAATAGCAATAAGCAATTTGCAGAGCGAGTTTGTCAAAGGGACTGAAGAAGGCCGTTTCGGGCTTCCGGTTTGATCACTTAGTCGTATCAGATTTACAGTTGCGTCAATTTAGACTGTATTTTTATGAGAGTGAATGCGTGCAGGAAAATAAAAGAGCAATCCCAGATTAATTTTTTCGCAGGATGCATCTGAATAACAACGCCACAATAAGCGATTACGCTATGAATCGAGAACAATCTAATCTCCCATCCTATTGTCCGCCATTCAGTCCATTCAATTGAATCGGAGAAATTTCAAACCAGATAAAAAAGGTTGTCGTTATTGCCAAATTAACCATTCGGTGTTGTTTTTGAGTAAATATGTCACACTCACATTTCGCCAATCTTCCTCATCCCAGTGATTAGAGTTGACTTTAACTTCACACTTCGCCTACGACTTGTTCATCACTTTATTTTTATCCTCATGCCGATGGAAAAACTGTGACACATTGAAGATTTTAAACAGCTTATTAACAATAAGATAATCTATTTTAGTTGTTTATTCTGTGATTTTTAATCCGGGAATGTTGTACAACTTGTACTTGAATCGCTCTGTTATTCTTGCCCAGTATCGAGCTTTATCGAAAGAGTTTCTCAAGTGTAGACCGAAGGGAGGCTTGAAGTTTTCGATTAAATTCCTAACGATGACCTAGGCAAGCGGAAGTCAGTGGGAAAAAGAGGGAGAAAGAATCGGGAGTATGTGAGACAAGCAGACCTTTAATGTGTCAGAGTGACTAGCTCATCAATAATATTGACAGTTAAGGGATGTAAGACAAGACGCTTTAATTGGAAACAACCATCTTTTCCTCCAGGAAATAGAAAGAATCTCTTCTACTTTTAAATGAGCAATCAATATAATATATCGGTGATCACAAGTCTCTATCATTTCTATTCCCGATCATTCAAAAATTGATTTTCTCCAACCACATTGCAGGCATTGAAAAGTGCTTTATCCAGCATTATTCAGCCGGAAGGGAAGCCATGTACAAGATTGGTAGGAATGGGACGCCGTTGGACGCCAAGTTATCCTCCTTCTCGGGCAGCGTGATTGCATGCTGATGGACAGTTGGTTTCCGTAAAAACAAGTGCCTTTGCCACAGACTCTATTATTATGAACGACTCAGAGAATCGTGTAATTTTAAATGTCGGAGGCATCCGTCATGAGACATATAAGGCCACTTTGAAGAAGATCCCGGCGACACGTCTAAGCCGGCTCACGGAAGCTCTGGCTAATTACGATCCCGTACTCAATGAATACTTTTTTGATCGCCATCCCGGTGTATTCGCACAAGTACTCAATTATTATCGCTCTGGAAAACTCCATTATCCGACTGACGTATGTGGACCTCTCTTTGAGGAAGAGCTGGAATTTTGGGGACTAGATTCGAATCAAGTTGAACCTTGCTGCTGGATGACCTATACACAACATCGTGATACTCAGGTAATTACACTGTACAATACATATATTCAGTTAGTTTTAGATTTAATCAAATTGTTTTGTTTTAGGAAACCCTTGCTGTTCTTGATCGATTAGACCTTGATACGGAAAAGCCAACGGACGAAGAAGTGGCTAGGAAATTTGGGTTCGAGGATGATTATTTAAACGGCTCGCTCAATGCCTGGCAAACCGTCAAACCTCGGATATGGTCATTATTCGACGAGCCCTACTCTTCAGCTGCTGCAAAAGTAAGAAAAATTGCCACGAAGATTATGGCTCAATTATTTGCAATGGGCAATGAAAGGATAGGCCGAGATGGGGAAATATAGAGCATTTTTGTATTTAATGCAAATACATATCATCTTCCATTCACAATTGTATAATACCACCATTTGAATTCTATCGGATGTCCCCGTCGAAGCTGCAGGTTACTAAAATGATCCCCATCCGGTTAGGGTACATAAGGATTATAAGCATCAAAGTAGGATACCTTAAATCAACAAGATGGGCGTCTGTTTTGCAGTTCACCATCATACAAATCGATTCATTTTTTCACTTACATTTACTGCTTGCTTGCTCTATAACCGGGACTGCTTATTGTCGGGATGAGATGGTGTTTCTCGTTAATTCTGCACGGGCATAACATTTATTATCTATAGAACCGACCCGAGCACTTACTATTAATTACGCATCGAGATCTCTTTTAGGAGTTTTGCAGTATATTGGACTCATTAAAAACTAAAGGCCTTGCCTATATATAATAGTATGCATTCACAGACTTAAAATAAACATAAATCTTGCATAATGTTATATTTTAGTACAAAATAATTGCCATAAAAATTTTATCCCGTTTTTTCTATTATGCCAACCAAAACGTGAGTTAGTTTATTTTGAATCAAACTTTCAAGGAGAAGATGTCAGTAAATCATATACAGAATATCACTTTTAATCTCGGTTTAACAAACCAACTCTGTATATTTCACGTTTAATTTGAAATTCTAATGACTTTCTCTCGTTTAGGTGATCGCTGTAATCAGCGTCTTCTTCATTTGCGTTTCCATACTTTCTTTCTGCTTAAAGACCCATCCAGACATGAGAGTCCCGGTTATAAAAAACGTGACAATCTTCCTCTCACGTAATGTCACAACCTGGACTTTGGATAAAAAGTCGACCGAGCCGCATGTGGCGTTTTTTTATATTGAATGTGCCTGCAACGCGTGGTTCACTTTTGAGATCCTCGTCAGATTCATCGTCTCTCCCAACAAAGCCATTTTCTGCAAGACCCCAGTTAACATTATCGACTTTGTCGCCACATTATCTTTCTATGTGGATTTGTTATTAAAAGAATGCGGTCCGACGATTGACAAAGCCGACATTCTGGAATTTTTTTCGATTATTCGGATTATGCGCTTGTTCAAGTTGACAAGACATTCCCCGGGATTGAAAATTCTCATTCATACCTTTAAAGCTTCCGGAAAAGAGCTTTCTTTACTTGTGTTCTTCCTCGTGCTGGGCATTGTTGTATTTGCCAGCCTCATCTACTATGCTGAACGGATACAACGTAACCCAAATAACGACTTTACTTCCATCCCGGTAAGAAGAAGAAGAAGAAGCATGTGCGTTCATATTACGTTATGTACATTCATAACGATAAGCAAATGTTGGCTCTTACACTTTTTAACCCTTTGCATTTGCAGGAAGGACTTTGGTGGGCCATTGTGACCAGTAAGTTGAATTAGAAAATGTGTTTACTTAATCGTCAATAGGACTTTTTGCTCGCAGAATATTTGACTAGTTTTAAAATTATAATTGCCAGCAGTGGGGAGTTCCCAGCTATATAATTCATTCAGGGAGTCAGTTGATGAATCAATTTGTCAACCAAGATAACCAACGCACTTAAAACTAAACAAATGGAATTCCAATGAAGAGCCTTTTTGACGTCATGAATTTCATAACGATCAAAAATGCGAGGTATCAAATAGCTGCCAGAGTGTTCCGCCTCTTTGCTATGCTAAATGAGCGGTCTTGCGAAAGCACGAGCTCCCGATTATCTCAAACAATTCATGATAAAATTTTTTTCGGAAGAACAAAAACTGAACAGGAATAAAATATGTCGTTTCATCAGAAAAAAAGTGATTGCGGTGCTTATGTACTAGACTGCTCTCATCAAATTCTTGCGTTGAGACCTACGAAAATCTGTTCTCTAAACTTTCCGAATTTCTCACAAACCACTTTAATTTTATCGCAGAAGCAATTTGAAAAAGGTCATGAAAAGCAGCTTCTATTTGGAGAACTTTCCAGAACTCCATGAATCCTTTCAAAAAACTTCATATTCCTTTCGTTTAACAAATTAGTTAACCTCTATTTAATTTTCTCGCTGTTTCTAGTGACTACGATTGGTTATGGAGATATGACCCCCAAGACGTACGTGGGAATGTTTGTTGGGGCGCTGTGTGCTCTTGCTGGCGTATTAACCATTGCCTTGCCCGTGCCGGTTATCGTCTCAAATTTCTCCCGATTTTATTCCCACACTCAAGCACGATCCAAGCTTCCAAAAAAGAGGAGAAGAGTAAATCCGGTAGAGGCACCCAGACCAAAGTTGCCTCCTGGTGCCAAAGCACAACCAAACAGTGGGGGCGCTCCACAAAACGGGCCAGCTGGTGCGCCAGGTAACATTCTTAATCCATAATTTTTTCCCATTAGAAATTCTAATTCGATAATTCAGGTGGGGCTCTACATCGGAGAATGAATGCAATTAAACATCAAAATCTACCGGTCCATCATACACCAGACTGTAAGAATTCATGATCCAAAAACAAGCCTGTTTCTTATCTCACGATTTTCTTATTTTTTTAGCAATTGAAAATGCGAATGGGTTGAGTTTGACGGATGAGATAAGCCCAAAACTAAGGAGGAAATCCAAAGAAGTGGACGATAATATGACCAATTCAGTTCACCACAAATCCTCACGCATTCCTTCGGCGACTGATGCTCTGTTAAGATGACTTGGTTCTTGTTTGCACAAGTTCCAAACAGATTGATTTTGTACAAACTTCCCTCTGATTCAAAGTATCTCGGTGCAGAGCAGATTTATAAAAAGCAAGAATTGCTTTTCGATTCCCTTTTAATTAGACGACGCTCGGGTCACTTTCCAACTCCATAATTCAGTGGACAGAAAAGGCTTTACATCACTAATTCCCGCCGGGGAATCGGCATCGCTAGATGTTACTATTTTCTGATCTCATTTCCTAGTCTGCCAATCAGTCTCTTTCACATTTCAAAGACCAAGCCGTCTTTCCTCGAATGGCTAGAGGGGAATATTGTTCTTCGCTTGCTGTAATGTCTGAAAAAGACAGAAAAATACGATAATCAGCGATCAGTGTGCCGGAAGCGATTGTTGGGGCTCACAATTTCCAAACTAATGACAGTAAAGATTTATCTGATTTAGTTTCTATAACAGAACCAAATTCGTGAATTTTCTCGTTTATTTTAATTCAGTAATAAATTTCCGGTCAACTCAAGAAAAGGTCCACTCTGAACTGCTCTGGACTGCGTTTGAATTCATATTTTTTCTCTTCACTGTTTCTTCGTTCTTATAAAAAATTAAATCCGATGAATAGCGAATACTGTATTTATGAGAAATTCTCTGAAACATCTCTCATGAAATAGCCCATACTTCGTCATCAAAGTGACTGTTTGAACCAAAAGAAGCCTTAGCTTGTGGAAATCGACTAAAACTAGAACATTTTGGGTTTTTTTGGTACTTTCATTGTGCTTGTGGCTCTTTAAGATAGCACGCTACCTGAAGCACATTTTTGCGGTGATCTTAAGAAGAACGTCGCTTCTGGCGCTACAAGTCTGCTACTCGCGATGGATTTTCCAAGTTCGGCATTTTCTTTCACGAGATTCCGCTGAAAATGTCTGGCACCCTTGATCCCTTCTTCGCCAGCGCCAAGACTCTTCACCTTGCATTGAATGGACTAAAGCACGTCAAGCCACCAAAAGTCTACGCTGATCCAGATTATCTGTAAGTTCGCCGACAGAAAAATTGTTTGATAACGTCATAACGTAGCATTTAATTCAAGGGTGGATTATAAAGGATGCAAAGTACAATATCCGTTCTACCTCAATCTTGACCAGTTGGACACATTCGAGTCCAGGTCAACGGATGTCTGTGTCGCGGCTTTCCCGAAAACAGGTAATAAAATCTGGTCCGCCCAAAACCGCACATTACTTGTCCGAAAAATTATTCATGTATGAGATTTCAAAGAGTCGCCCTGCAGAGAACATGCAGTAAATTATATTGTTAAATTTCTAGGTACGACTTGGATCTCCGCGATTGTGTACATGATCGTTCATGATGGGGACCCACAAAGTATCCTAACCGGTTCTCCGCTGAAATGGAAGATTCCCTACTTGGAAATGACAATTCCATACGGGGATGAGTTGGCTCAAGAGATGAAGGCGTTGGACTACCTGAAAAGCCAGGAAGGACCAAGAACCTATGTCACGCATTTAAACGCAACAGCAACTCCGCAAAAGGTCATCGAAACTGCCAAAGTAAGAAAAATGCTCATTTCGGTAATTTTAGTACAAATTATATCTTTTAAGGTTGTTTATATTTACCGCAACCCAAAAGATACGATTGTTTCCATGTACCATTTCATGAAAGCGGCGATTTGGTTTGGCTTCAACGGCACCCTCGAACAAGTCGTCGATGATATGATTAATGACCGGTGCATGAATGCACCATATTTCGAGCATTTAGAAAGTTTCTGGAAAAGACGACATCAAAAAAACGTTTTCATCACTTCTTTTGAAGAGCTAGTTCGAGTAAGTCAAATCTTTCTTAATCGCTGCTCCAGTTTCTGACTTTTTTTCGTACTTGAAGGAACCGAAAGAAACAATCAAAAGATTATCCAAGTTCCTTGAAAAGGATCTCACCGAAGCCCAAATTGATAAGATTTATTATCACAGTAAATTCGAACAGATGAAATCCAACCCGTTGACCTCAATGGCGGAGTTGGAGCAATTGGGAATAATCAACACTCGTGTTGCCCGGTTTATGCGAACCGGTATTTATTTTCGTTTTCCCAAATCAGAAATAACTTTGGTTAAGCTGCTGATTTGTTTCAGGTCAAGTGGGAGGATGGAGGAAAAGTTTTAACGAAGCAATTAACAAGAAAGTTGATGCGTGGATCGCTAAAAATTTGGCCGAACGCCCGGGATTAGCGGGAATTAAATTGGAATACGAGCTGGACTATGATTTAGATTAGATGACGAAACGTTTCAGCAACAACAACCTTGACAAAGAAACACGTGGGAACATCTTACTGCCAGTTATTTCTATATCATTTCTTTCTTTCCAAGTTCAGTTTTTTTGTGCCCGTAAATGTCCAGACAATACCCCAGCGTTCTGTTTTTAGTTCAAAAGATTCGTTTTATCCATGGCCCTGCGAGCGTGAATGACTCATAGCCTTTAGAATTGATATGAATCAAGTACTCGCAGTCATATCAAAATGTAGTCCCGTTAGTTTTGCAGTTAACTGACATTGTGTAAGATTTGACAACAAGCGCCAAAGTAATTTTGTTATTTTACAAACAACCATAAGTCAGAAAACTGAGTAAATCATGAAGATATTGGCGACATCCAAAAGAAATACTAGCAAAACAAATGCAGGAGATTTGTTAAACCATGTCCGAACATACATTAACCCACAAACTTTCCCATTTTAGATGATTGCAGTCATCAGCGTTTTCTTCAACTGTGTTTCGATTCTGTCTTTTTGTCTCAAGGTAATTCAGCAGCTTCATAATTTATATTGCAAGATGTATTGTTTACACATTTTTCATCTTGTAGACCCATCCCAACATGCGCGTTCCCATCTACCAAAATGGTAACTGAATCAAATTAAAATAATCCAGCAACCAGATAACCAAGCTTCATTCCAGTGTCCATTTTCACTTCACATAATGTCACATCATGGGGACTACTGAAAATCCAAACGGACCCACATGTCGCGTTCTTTTTCATCGAGGTAAGCATCCAGTAGATGAAAAATCGTCTACTCATATTTCATGAAATATCAAATAATACAATCTGGTTTTTGATTTAGTGCATCTGCAATGCCTGGTTCACAGTGGAGTTCATGTTGAGATTTCTAGCGGCACCCAAAAAATCAGTATTTATGAAAACCCCGCTGAACATAATCGACCTGATTGCAACAGCATCCTTCTACCTCGATCTCATTTTAAAAGAAGCTGCCAAAGTTGTCGGCGATTCAGACTTCTTGGAGTTCTTCTCCATTATTCGCATCTTACGACTTTTTAAACTGACTCGACATTCCCCCGGACTGAAAATTCTTATTCAAACCTTCATAGCTTCCGGTAAAGAGTTGTCGTTGTTGGTGTTTGTGATGACCCTCGGTGTCGTCGTCTTCGCGACCCTTGCGTACTTCGGCGAAAGAATGATCCGGAATCCATATAATGATTTCACGTCGATTCCGGATGGGCTTTGGTGGGCCACTGTAAGTCAGAAGAATTATTCAAGCAGAAGAATCGGGCTGCAGCGTCCAGTTATACACTGAACAAGTAGATTTTTGTGTTTTCGATGAACTTAAACGTAAAAGTCTCCCAGTAATAAAACAACATTTGCGCAGATAAATGAGAATGCTTCCTCTTTTAATAATGTATTTACAGGTGACAATGACTACAATCGGATACGGAGATATGGCCCCGAAAACGTACATCGGAATGGTTGTTGGCTCCGTCTGCGCGCTGACTGGTTCCCTCGTGAGTTTTCCACAGAATAATTAGTGTTAAATATTACTGTACTGCTAAAGTGAAAAAAAACTAAATTCAGTATTAAAATATATTTATCGAGTGTTTTTTACCAGCCACAACGCAAAACGATGTAAGAGCTACGTCTTGCTTCTTCTAGGTTCTAACCATTCCCGTTCCTATCATGGTCAGTAACTTCACTCGATTCTACTCCCATGCTGATGCACGAGCAAAATTACCAAAGAAAAGGCGTCGAGTACTTCCGGTGGAGGCACCTCGTCCGAAAAATCTGCAAGGTTCCATACACTTGGGTGGCCCTGGCAGCAACTTTGGATCATTGAAAGATACTCCAGTGCGACGCCATGTAACATCTTGATAAATGCTTGTTTTACTGAGTAATATGCTTTCTTCCGCTAAAATTCCGTTAACACAAGGATCCCGTAATATCTCGCTTGGTGCTACAGCTTCGTGCCCAGTAGATCCCTCTTACAAGCTTGAAATATCCCAATTATTTCTAACTACGATATTGGGTTTAGTAAATTCTCTCAGTTTATATTGCGCTAGATGATATTACCACCAAGCACGCTATGTGTCAATAAAATCCAAATAATGACAAAACTTACATGATGTTGATAATCAAGGCGGAAAGATGATCCAGTTTTGTTCCAACACTGCCCCGTTTTGAAGATGGGAAACAATGACAAATTCAGTCGCACAAACAGGCAGAGAATTTCAGACAATCAGAATCCGAATAACAGAAGATACAAAGAACTAAGAATTGGATGCTGTTCATGTTTCCCGATCCAAGAAGGTGAATTTTGGAGTTGATATAGATGTATTCTGCATTCAAAACACTCCTCGGTCATCAAGAAGGATGATCAACTAATTACAAGTGGAGTAGACAATTGCGGTTCTGCAAGCGGTGAAGGCAGATAAGGATCTGAGCTTCGGGAACGGGCCAAGGACCTTAGAATATCATGATCTGTGTGAATAACAACAGTGGACAGAAAAATTGCTTGCATCTTACACGTGGGATCTTTTTGCTCAGTCTCTACTTGTTACAAAGGGGTGGATGAAAAGGGCATCTTGAGTGAGACGGGATATCAGAAATTTCGGAGTCCCTGCAAAAGGTCACTATTATGCGGTATCGTACGTAAAACTACGTAGATACGTACGTACGCGCACGTACGTATTCGTACTCAATCACAAATGTGGCTCATATCATATTTTGGTTTTTTGAATTCTGGCTTCTGCAACCTTTTGTTGTAGCTTTTTGTTCGCCATAGGAATCTGGAGACATTAGTCCGCCTGTCTGAAATTTTGACAATAAAAGCAGGAGGCATTCTACAACAATAAAACTGCACGGTAAGAGATCTAGGAGATGAGTCTAACTAGTGCATTTCCGGCATAGTAGGGTTTCCCCCCTGGCTAAATTTCGCCCCCCTGAGTATGTTTTCGTACTCAGGAAGAAAAACTGAGTCGAATGGCATCAGCACTTTCATGGGTATCCCACTTCCGGCGGAAGGGGGTTTTGCTTCGGGGGTTTTGTCCAAAGGCTCGGGGGTTGCACAGATTCACTCCCTTCTATAACGCGGGGGTTCCGGGGGTTGGGGGGCTCGGGGGGCGAAGCCCCCCGTGCGGGGGCTGCGGGGGCGGAGCCCCCGCAGGGTTCTG
>JAQIWT010000796.1:0-15064 GCA_034696485.1 Isohypsibius dastychi | reverse complement strand
TACGGAAAGATCGCGATGCGCAGAAAAAAGTAGCTGATCATTGTTACGATCCCGTTAACGACGTACAACTTTGACCCTGTCATTTTGAAGATAGATAGCGCGTGTTGGAAATGAAGAAAAATCGCGGGCAGCTCCATGATAAGGAAACATCCGATAAAATGATCGCCTTTTCCGTCCCGTAAATATAATGCGACAGGAGGAACCATGAACACGAAGGCAAAATGATGAAAGTAAATCGATAGTTTACTCTTGATGAATTCTCCGAACGTCTTTCCCAAACGGGCTTCGACTAAATACATCGTCACCATGTCAGAAACCAGATATCCGCAGAATATTACGGCGTAGATATTCGTCAGGGTGGACTGTGCAAAAATCACATCCGACCATGTTTGCAGTGTGATGCGAATTCCAGCAGCTGATGCAAGGACGGCGTGCGTTTCCGAGACAAGGAGTTCCGATAAATTCATGATAAATCCTTTAGGGCGACTAGCGAGACGTGAAAATCCCAGGATATAGCAGTAAACGGCGAAAAGAGCTGAAAATCCAGCGAAAGACGCAAAAAATATCTTTTGGTATGAGACTGATGACATATCCATGTTCTCTCCATCTATGGCGACGTTCTCGAGTTCAGAAGTTCGTATGGATAAGAGCGCACCTTCATCCAGAAAATGCTGATCTCCGGACCCCAGTGATAGTGGCATGTTCGGAGCGAAGTCCATGATTATTGGCAGAATCCAGAATTCTTCAGATGCAGCAAAAGCATACGTTGATACAATTCAGAATTCGATCGCTTGTGAATCGCAGCAGGAGAAGACAAACTCGAGGCCGGCCAAAAACAATCGATATTTTTTGTCCGCAGTCTGCACTGAGTCAGAAGTTTTCACACCGGAAGGATATAGAACGAAGAGCGAAGTCCTTCCGCTGATGGCACACAAATATGCTCCAACCTCTATTTTTCGTGAACGTAAAGAACAGCAAACACGACGTGAGGAAAATCGAAACGAAAAGGAAAATACCGGATAATTTGCAGGAAGCAGAAGGAAACTGCGTGTTTGCTATTTATGTTAGAAGGGGCGGTGGGGGGGGGGGGGGGTATGTGACTCGACGGTTTGGTTCGGTCCCCCAAGCCAAGAGATCTTTATGTTCACCATTTAGACTCCACTCTGTCGCTTTCAAACTTGAATTTTGAAAATTGAAATGAAAAGCTTGAAGTTTCATTTGTTTTGGTTTTCGGGGTTCCATTGTGATTTATGACTGGATTCACTTTAATTCTGTGAGCAATACTGCTTCCAGCTCTCTGATCGTGTGTACAGAATTGATGGTTGTGGTTGGGTTGAACGTTTTGGGGTCGAATTGAAATCGCATGTCCGTTTGTTTTGGTTTTCCCACTGTGATACTCCCTTCGTTTTTCACATTTGACTTGGAACTGCGGAAACTGACATCCTATTGTTGCTTCGTTCAAGAAAGATGCTATTTCACATTCGGGGTGCCCGACTGTTGCAGGTGAGATATTTTCACCATATTTTGCAATTTGCTTTTAATGCCTTCACACGGGGAAACGTACGACTTCTCACGTTTCTTTTTTTTCTCTTCAGAGCATTTGTCAATCCAAAGTTGTACAAAGATTTGCTGTTCACCAAGCTCACCTACTTTCCAGTCGTCCCGCACAAACTGCACTAAAATCGAGAGACAAAATTCTTGGCTCTTGGTTTATGGGATGTAGTGGGATGGTAGTTGGCGCAGTAATGCTCGGAGGGATAACAAGGTTCGACAATTGGTGTTAAACGATTATTTATGATGTGCATATCTTTCGAAAATTTAAAGACGGTGTTCACCTGAGATTTCTGTCTAAAACCATAAAAGCCTTTTCTATACATGGTTTTAGGATTTCTGTCTTGCGTTCCTGATTTTTCCCAGATTTCGAGACGTCCTTTTTTGTTCCAGGTTGACTGAATCTGGATTAAGTATCACAGAATGGCAGCCGATAAAAGGAGTTCGTCCTCCCTTGTCTCACGCCGAATGGATGGTAGAATTCGACAAATATCAGAGTTCACCAGAATTTAGACAGTAAGCTTTCGAATATCTGTTATAGAATCACTGTATACAAGATATTTTATTTTGCAGCAAAAATCAGAATATTAAATTTTCGGAATTCAAGTGGATTTGGTATATGGAATATGCTCACCGTTTATGGGGAAGAGCGATCGGTCTGGCAATAAGCTTGCCGGCGATATATTTCTGGACCAAAGGATATTTGTCTCCGTTGTTGAAACTGAAGGTTCTCGGATTTGTTGGATTAGTTGGATTTCAAGTAAGTTAACTTTTTTTCCATCCAAAAGTGGTTTTTCAAAATCATCGTAATTTCAGGGTTTTCTTGGATGGTATATGGTGAAGAGCGGCTTAAAGGAAAAAAAGAATGAATATGAAATTCCTCGCGTCAGCCAGTATCGGCTTTGTGCTCATCTTGGATCCGCGCTTCTGTTATTCAGCATGCTGTTTTGGGAAGGTCTCACGCATTTATCTCAGCCCGAAAATGTTGCATCGTATCACAAAAACGCCAGAGTTATCCGTCATCTTGCCCATGGCGCTTTAGCCGCTGTTTTTCTCACTGCCCTTTCCGGTGCATTCGTGGCTGGTCTTGATGCCGGATTGGTTTATAATTCCTGGCCGAAAATGGCTGATCGATGGATTCCTTCGGATGTTCTGTCAATGGACCCCAAATGGCGGAATATGTTCGAAAATGCCAGTACTACACAGTTTCAACACAGGATGCTCGGATATTTGACAGCGGGAACTGTTACTACGTTTTGGTTGTATTCAAGGAACAAACTTCCACGTCGGGCTCAGATTGCGGCAAATTTATTTATGGCCATGCTTGTTGTTCAAGTTACTCTGGGAATTACTACTTTATTAACTTATGTACCTACGCCGGTAGCTGCTTCACATCAGTCTGGCTCTTTAGCGTTGTTATCTCTTGGCCTTTGGGTTATGCATGAGCTAAGGCGTGTTCCGAAAATTTGAGCTACACTTGGACAGTGTTGTGGTTGTGCGACGGGAAATGAAACATGATCGAAAGATGCTGAGTTCGGAGTTTTGACAATTATTAAGTAGATTTTCTGGAAATGCTTATGTATTAGAAAACTGCGCAGATATCGTTGCTCAAAATTTACCAGCAATCTGCGTCGAACTTCCGAAGGAGGAGTTCATTAGGACCCGCTAGGGAAACTCGCTTACTTTCTGCGAAAGCTATACAGTAAATTTCCTCTTCGAGATAATGCAACAAACGAAACCGTTTCAGTAAAATTACTATGATTAATCAATATGGTCGAAAAAAACCCGGTTGACAGACCAAAAAGGTGAGAACTGACCACAACTCAGTTAGTTTTCGCCACTTGTGCACTGGAAGTAGCTGATACCACCCAGTAACCGTGCACCGACAGTAACCGCAACGGTAACAGAACTACGAAAACGAAACAACCGAGTCGTTCACTTGTTTGGTTATTTATGTACCGTGTCCGTAATCCGTATGTTGTTTATGTTCATATTCTGATTTCCCAACCCGGCGTTCCGGAATAGCAAAAGATCATCTGCTGAACATCGCTACCTTGTTGAAGGTTGCATGTAGTCATGTCGATTGTCTTGGAACACCCAGCAGGATTTATTCTGGACCAGGAGCGTCATGGGAAAAATGCTTACCGTCAATCAACTGCAGAAAATAACGTTTTATCCGAAACCTGTTCAAATTTTGAGGGCGCCGAAATTATTGATTTGTTCCGGTTTCACTCATCAATTGATCTTCAATATCATCATCACTTATTTGACATCCATGTTCCCTTCATGATGGATTCTGAGTTCGAGAAGTTCAAGAAAAGTAAATTCGGCAATAATGACGAAATTCCAACAATTCAGAGTTACGATCTAATCAACGGTGATCCTCCTGAAGTAAGTCAGTAAACTGAGCGATGCTGTTTCTTAAAGAGTTCAAGTTGTACAGAATCTTCACCGCAGGTGAAGCGCAGCCGGAAACGTAAGCGAAAGATGCAAGAATCGTCAGCTGACGAGAATATTCGGAAAACATTAGATCTTTTCATTCAAGAAAGCAAGAATTCCTCGACCAGTTCGTCCGAAGCAACTTCTGTGGACAACAACTGTGGTGCTCGGGATCTGTCCAAACGACTTGAGCTACTGAATTTGAATCTTGAGCAACGGAAGTTTTTCGAAAACGATTCGCCATTTCCGGTTGTCCGAAAGCACGGAGAGCATCATTACGTGATCCCTTCACATTCCAGTTATATCTGTTCGCCTCTGAAACGGATCGATAGCCTGTTAAGTCGTGAAGCAAAGTTTGATTTCCTTGTCATGGATCCCCCCTGGAACAACAAATCAGCGAAACGACTAAAGACCTACGATTATTTGGACGAGCAAGACTTTCTCACGATTCCAGTTTCAAGCTTAACTCATGAAGGGGCGCTGGTGGCTGTCTGGCTTACGACAAACGAAAGAATTGGAGCATTCGTGGAAACTGTATTGTTTCCGGCTTGGAACTTGACGAAAGAAGCGGAATGGACATGGGTCAAGGTGACGACTTCCGGCGATCCGATCCACTCGTTTTCTTCTGGGCACAAGAAACCATACGAGAAAATCCTTTTCGGACGGGTCGGAAATGGCGTCTTGGAAAGCGTGGTTCCTAATGGAAAAGTTATCGTATCTGTTCCAAGTGCCATTCATTCTCAGAAACCATGTCTAGACCAAGTTATGAAACGATACCTCCCGGAGAGCCCAAAATGCCTGGAGCTCTTTGCACGTTCTTTGATCCCTGGATGGACAAGTTGGGGGCTTGAAGTTTTGAAGCTTCAGAATTTGCTATTGTTTGAACCAGTCTCGCAAAGCCTTGGCGCGTGTGATTTTTGAGGTACGAGGCGTGGCAGTTGTCAGTTCTTTCTTTCTTAAAGCACGTGAAGATTGAAGTTTGTCATATATCAAAATTTCAACTCTCATTTTTCTACGAACAATAAGAATGACTTAAAAATGCGCATTTCTAATACTTAATGGGCGGTTTCGGGCAAGAGTTTACAGTACGTGTTTGACCAGGGTTTTCAACTGTTGCGGAATGGACGTTCTTCGAACTTGACTTATCTCTGGCTGCCACCTAACTCTTTATTGTCAACCGGTTCTTGGGCCGCCCGGACTAGTATTCATGAAAGCACGATATTCATGAACTGAAAACGATAGTGAGGTTCTTGAGGTGTGAAACTTCTGGTAGTTGTGTTCACAGTCCTAAAATCGCAACCCGAGAACCATGGGTCAGTTTTACGGATATATGGTCGCAATCACTTCGGCTATCGGAGGGTTCCTATTTGGTTATGAACTCGGAATGATAGAGTAATTGAAATAGTTCTCAGTTTCAAATTTCATAAAGTGGTTTTGCATTTTTCAGTCAGATCCTCGTTATGGATGGTTTTGGAATCTTTTTCGGATTGCGCGAATTCAGTTTCAATGGGACTATCCAGGAAACTTCACAAAGCAAACATATTTCCGGCTGGGTAACATTCTCGTTTCTCATGGGCAGCGTTCTGGGAGCGGCAGTTTCATGGACACTTCTGGACTCTATCGGTCGCAAGTTCTCCATCTTCATCGGTGCGTTGGCGTTTCTGATCGGTGGCGCTATGCAAACTGGAGCTTCGCACATTGGAACTCTATATGCCGGTCGTTTTGTCAGCGGCATCGGCGTTGGACTTGTACGTCAACCAGTGTAAGTTTGAGTAATCTAAAAAAAGGTCAGTGTTTTTTTGTTTTTCAGATATCAGCTTCCGTGCCGCTGTACATTTCGGAAACTGCGCAAACGAATGTTCGAGGAAGGCTGATTTCAATGTATCAGCTGATGCTTTGTTTTGGGATACTCGGTGCATCATGTGTGAATACCATTATAATATTTACGCTTACCGGAAATACGGAATGGAGAGTGGCTTTAGGAATGCAGCTGATTCCAGCAGCCATTTTATCAACACTGATTACGTTTCTACCATTTTCTCCCCGGTGGCTGGTTGACAAAGGAAGACACCAGCAATCGATTCAGGTATGATCAAGATTGGAAATAAAAACTGAAAACATGGTCGTATTCTTTGTTCCTAGTTCATACGTTCAAAAACTGCGAATTCAATCTGAGATGTTTGCAGGTTCTTGCGAAATTGCTAAATCAACCGGAATCTTCCAAAATCGTCCAGGAGCAGTATCGGGCGATTAAATCTCAGGCGGAAGCTGAGAAACTTGAGGGAGAGGTTGGATGGTTGGGCTTGCTAAAACGTGGAATCAGAAACCGCTTGGCTATTGGAATTATACTCCAGTTCTTTTATCAATGGAGCGGGATCAATTTTGTCATGTACTACGCAGCGTTTTTATTCGCCGCTATGGGTTTCAACTCAGTCTCGTCATCGGTGACCTTTGTGATAATTATTGGGGTCGTCGTTGTGTTGGCTACATTTCCTGGAATGTGGCTGGTTGAACGGATCGGACGGAAGAAGCTCATGATAATCGGTGGATTCACGATGGGCTTCTCGCATTATGCAATTTGCTTGTAAGAACATTTTTTTCGTGGTTGTTTATTAATTACGTCATTATGAGTTTTCAGGTTTGTGGGACTTTCTCCGAAAGTACCGGAACTTTCGTGGCCCGCTCTGATCTTCTTGTACATATTCACGATTACTTTTGCTGCAACTTGGGGTCCAGTTTGTTGGGTGAGATATTTCAGATTTAAGCTGTAGATTCATAGATACTTATTAATGTATATTTGATGTATAGGTTTATCAGTCCGAAATCTTTCCAATGAATTGTCGAGCGAAAGGAATCGCGATATGTACTGTATCAAACTGGGTTTGGAATGCAGTGATATCGAAAGTGTCGCCTTTATTCCTTGAGGCAATTGGGTTCTACACTTATCTGGTAATTCTTGTTTTAATTAATGCTGCATAACAGTTCGACAATTAGCACGTTGCCCTCCGCCAGATATTCGGTACAATGGGTATCCTTATGGGGCTGTTTGGTCTTTTTCTGGTTCCGGAAACCAAGGGAAAGTCGTTGGAACAAATGGATGAACTGTTCGGGAAGCCGAATTTCAAAAAGAAACAAATCGACATCGCGAACTCGAATCATTTGCAACTAGGAACATCGCAAGGACGTCCAGTTGTGTAATGCCTGTGAAACATCAGAGGAATCGACCGGCATCACTGTTCCTGGATACTTGAGTTGAGAAATGAATTCCGTGATTCTTGCTCGAATGCGACGCTTATATATAAAATGGTTTTCAGACAGTTTTCCAAATGAAATGTTTCAGAATTTACGCCATCGTTTTTTCACGCTGTTTTAACCTGAGCGCTTTCTGAGTTTGTAACTCGTCTTCTAGTCAAAGGTTTGACAAACATTGGAAGTTCGACATCGAATATGCTGATGGTTCACTTCTACGGTTTGACTTGGTGAAATGCGGTAATTTTACGGCAGATTTAGCAATTTATAATAATCGGTTTACTCACATTTTTTTGCGGACATCGGCGATTATTGACTGTTTCGTGACAAAATGCGATGTTCATTCATCGCAGAATACGATGCTTCAGGACGTGACTGGTAACTTTCACGGTTTCGCGTAGATTGTACCTATTGTCTTCAGTGGGTCATCTGGTTTGGTCACTACTGATCCGGCTACTGTGCTCTCGGCGAAATTCCGTTGACTTTTGAGATATTTGACCAAACGCCGGAATAACATTGTCATTATTCCGCATATCGTGCAACTGACTGAGGTTTTCTTTTGGAATAAAACATGGGCCGCTTTTACGGATCTCTTGTGGCTCTTGCATCGGCAATGGGGGGCTTCCTTTTTGGCTATGAAATCGGGATTATCGAGTGAGGCTTGCTTTGCTGTAATACAGCACAAAAATCTGTATTTGCAAACTTATTTTGTTTTCAGTCAGATCCTCGTCATGGACAGTTTTGGCACACTTTTCGGTCTGCGGGAGCATGGACTCAATGGAACTATCGTAGAAACTGCCCAGAATAAACAAATTTCGGGATGGATTACATTTTCATTCTTAATGGGATGTGTTCTTGGAGCAGCGATTTCCTGGCTACTCTTGGACTCCCTCGGTCGCAAATATTCGATTTTCATAGGATCCGTGGCATTTCTGATCGGCGGAGCTATGCAGACTGGATCTTCTGACATCGGAACCTTATACGCCGGTCGGATTGTCAGCGGCGTTGGAGTTGGTTTAGTACGTATTCTCCGGTCACATTGTCAATAAAAATGTTAGCTGAAGATGTGGTTTCACAGATGTCAGCAGCGGTACCTTTGTATATCTCGGAAACCGCAAAGACAGACGTACGGGGAAGATTGATATCCATGTACCAACTCATGATCACCATTGGCATTCTGGTTGCTTCGTGTATCAATGCCATTCTTCTGTCTACGTTGAAAGGTGATATCGAATGGAGACTCGCCATGGGAATGCAGCTGGTTCCGGCTGTTATTTTTACGGGGCTGATTATGGCTCTTCCGTTCTCTCCAAGGTGGTTAGTTGATAAAGGAAGAGACTCTGAAGCGACACAGGTAGGGGCGCTGGAAAACAAACACCCAAGTGCTAAATTTACTCACATTAAATTTGTAAACAATAAAAAGGTAACTGAATGGTCGAGTTAAAAAACGTCGTTCCCAGATCCTCGCAAAACTGCTGGACCAACCGGACTCTTCAAAAGCAGTTCTGGACGAATACTCTGCGATAAAATCGGAAGTGGATGCGGAGAAGTTGGAAGGTCATGTTGGTTGGCTGGATCTTCTAAGAAGCGGCATCAGAAACCGCTTGGCCATCGGAATTATACTCCAGTTCTTCCAGCAATGGACCGGTATCAACGTTGTGATGTACTACGCAGCGTTCTTATTCACAGCGATGGGTTTCAACGCGGTATCCTCATCCGTGACCTTTGTCATCATAACTGCAGTTGTCAACGTAGTAGCCACGTTTCCTGGAATGTGGCTCGTGGAGAAAATTGGGCGAAAGAAGTTGATGGTGATTGGCGGCTTTGCCATGGGTATTGCACATTACGGAATTTGTTTGTAAGTGACATGTCTATAGATTCGTTCGAGCCTGGACCAAATCTGGGGATTTTTTCAGATTTGTGGGATTAATTCCGAAAGCCCAGGGTCTGTCTTGGCTAGCGTTGATATGTCTGTACCTTTTCACAATCGCTTTTGCCGCAACCTGGGGTCCTGTTGTTTGGGTGTATTGTTCAGAAATATTTCCCATGAGTTGTCGAGCTAAAGGGATAGCAGTATGCACGGTTTCGAACTGGGCATGGAACGCAGTCATCGCTAAGATCGCACCGTTATTCCTTGAAACGATCATGTTTTACACTTATTTGGTATGGCTTCATCTAGTTTTTCCAAGTATTTATTTACGGTTGATTCTTTTGTCAGATATTTGGAAGTATGGGTTTCCTAATGGCTCTGTTTGTCCTGTTTTTCGTTCCGGAAACCAAAGGGAAGTCGCTGGAGCACATGGATGAAGTTTTCGGCAAAGCGGATTCACGGGCGGAAAAACATGTAATGTTAAATGACTTGGAACTGAAAGAACTGCAAATCACCCCTGGAATTTTAAATGCCACATATCACAAAGAATAGATGTGAATTTTCAACCATAATATTGATTTTAATGTTTTGAATTTTGTTTTGATTCAACGTGGGTCCGAACTGCGTCTTGAAGACGTTTGAGAAACTTTTCTTGCCCACTCGAATCCAAGGATTTGAAGTACTTCAGGCATGCAGGAACATCTTGTAAATTTGGAAAATCATCAAAATCTATCGCCAAATGCTTCAGCGAAATCGCAGACAATAGTTAGTCTCGTGCTGTTTTTGCACCGTGCGAACTGTCAGCACTCAGCACCTTTGGTGACCTTTCGGTCATCACATTACCGATAGTTGAAGTCCGGTTATAGTTTCGGTGACCCGAAAGGTTTCTCAACTTCGTTCCACTTCGCTACATCGGTGACTACAACCCTACCTCCGCCACTGCAAAGAAAGATTTCTGTTTAGCCATTTAATATTTAATTCAATTTGCTATAATTTCGGTCGTTTATATTAATTCTGTACATCTATTTTAATTCGGTGTTCAATATTAAACACAACTCAATTCAATATAATTTGGTGATTTATATTTTCTAAAACGATGTTCTCCTAACCTACCTGCTGTAACTCTCCATCGGTGAATCGCGGTTCTCGGAATTCGATTTGGCATCTCGTCGAATTCTGAGCCAGTGGAGAACTTCCCGATAAATAAGACGCGTGAGACAAAGCAAAGCTATTATCTGGGCGATTATTAAATAATAAAAAACTGCATCCCATCCGTATTCCGCCAGAAGCCCTGCACCCAGTGGTCCAAAAGCGCTGCCCTACAGTAAATTCAACACATGAGTCAGACTGCATAGAAAACGGACGCTGAATAGTTTACCAGCGATCCCATCCCATCAATCACGGCTGCCACTGTAGCCAAGGACTTTTTGTTCTTTGTAAGACTAGGTCGCGTACCAAGGTCCGTTGATACGGCGGTGGTTATCAATGCATAAGGGCCATTGATGAACAACCCGGTGATGACGAGCAAGATGATCATCACGGTGATTCCTTTCTCAACGTAGAGCACCATGCAGTACAGGGACGGAATTGCCAGAACGAACATAAAACCACAAACTGTTGCCGCACCACCTGGAGAAAACGGATCGTTATCCAATCACATACATATGTAAATGAAATTATATCACAAATTTCAAAACTCACCTGTAGCATCGGAGACAGCACCGGCAATTATTCCTGAAAAAGTAAACCATGAGAAGAAATGTCGAAGATAAAATCGAATTACTTGTCACAAGAAAATTCAATTAATTACCTCCAAGTATTCCGCCGGCATCAAACACCGCCGAAATGTCCGCGGCAATGTGGTTGTCCACACTCGTTTTGACTTTGATGTACACCGGAAGCCCTTAAAAATAACAACAAATTAACAATTGACATGACTTCGGGAGCTGGTACACAATTGCTTACAGAAGAAGAATGTGTAGTAGACTGCTTTGGAAAAGAACAAGCACAACGAAAATTCAACAACTCCTGGGATTTTACAAGCATTCCACATGGAAATCGGATTCTTGTCGATCTCGTGAAGAGCATCCGGTGCTTTCTCAACAGGTTCCACTTGTTCAACAATTCTCGATTCCGTTTCTTCGCACACTGTCGTAGTATTCACGGAGTCGTCAAAATGGTCAGCCGCCGGAAGTCCGACATCATTCGGGTGAACCACCACAAATAAATAGGCGATGATTCCGCACGCTATGATCATCAAGCCCGGAACCACAAATGAGTATCCCCATTCGTGGTTTACCCAAACTCCAGCAATTACCGCTCCAAGAATATTTCCGATACACGTGTGCGAATTCCAAATCCCAAAGATGAAACCGAGCCTGTATTTCCCAAACCAGTTTCCCATCAGAGGAACCACGGCCGGCCATCCAGTGCCCTTGAAAAATATATAAGTCAGATAATATATTAATTTGTTCTAGCATATATAACTACCTGGAAAATTCCGCCGAAAAACTGAGCGACGACAAAAAACGAAAACGCATGGATATCCCAGAAATACGCCATTCCATTCAAGATTGCGAATAATCCGGAGAAGATCATTCCGAACGTGATGAATAATCGCAGATCCGTTCTTTCGGCGATGTAACCAGCAACAATCATCCCAGCAGCGTAGAAAAACCGGTAAACAAAATCAAGTGCGGAAAACAATTTTTGGCTATTTTGATCGAATGGAACCCAAGCACAGGTTTGGTTTCCGGCAGATGACCTTTCTGTCCCGTTCGCCAGAGTGACATTGGGGCAGCTTTGCCGAAGAACATTTTTCACCACACCAAAGGGACGTCGGGCCAGATGATAATTAACGTAGAAAAGATACGTCAATAATAAAATGGAAATCCGGTAAGTGACCACCCGGCTAAAGGGGGACGGCAACCGGATGTAGCGCAAGAACAGGACACCCCATGGAATCTTCTTGGTATTTTCAGGAGCTTTTGCCGTTTGGCCGATGGGGGATACTCCGTGCACTCGCATTTTGTCAGGATTTCTGATCTGAAAACAAGTTAACGGATTGTAGGAAGTAAATGATGGTCGCCTCGTGGCTTTTGAAGTAGAAATGGGTTAAGCTTACTGAACATTGAATGTTTACGCGTAAAATAGAAATTCATCATCAAACACCTTGTTGAGAATACAATCTGTCATCAGTTTTCTTTTAACCTGTTTTCTTGACAATCGGTGTATTTTTCGCCGACACAATCGGAAAATAAACAAATGGAACGTATATCTTACCAGCTTCCTTAGTACTTTGTTAGCTTGGAATAGGTTATCCTTCGAATTCGATCAGATGTGGTTTATCCTGTCAGGGGCGATTGATTGTAATGGGACATAAACAAGCGCTTTCAGAATTTAGGAAACTCATGGCGAAAGTTTTGATGCGCCGCTCCGTGCACATAAGTCCAGAATTGTCCATAATGAATTCAAACGACAGTCTCATATAAGACGATGATGGGAGAAGCAGACGAGAAACATCACCCGCCAAAACCATCCTAGCCATAGAAGAATGGTAATGGGGTTTCTTCCAATATCCGTTTGTTGAGAGAAGTGCGAAAATCGTGATATGGAAAGGCGAAGTGAAAATAGTGGTGCAGTCCGGTCATTTCCGAACAGTGAGACAGCGAATTCGAAATCACAGCACGGAGTAATGTGGTCAAGAGAGAGGGTCTGATATGCTTTAGGCAAGTATCAGCCGGAGGCTGACCACATGTCTGCCCAGTCTCTCGTCGAGAGATGATTACGAAGATTCCAAATGTATTTCCCGTAAACCAAAACATTCTGCGGAAATCATGACTGGACACTGGTTAGTGGTCAGCTTGGGATACTCATCTAGATACGATATGATTCAGCTTGACCAACGGGCCAGGCGGATGAGGGGTTGAGGGTGTGTCTATTATACAATTGTGTATCTATTTGATTGATTCGACCGCTGGCGGATTACCATGTGCTACCCGCCACATCGTTCTCACGATATGAATTCGAAAAATCGTTGGTCGAATCTCGAAGTTCAAATTCAAAACCAGTATTTTCATCGCTTTCTTCTCCGTTCTGAATACTGATATGCAGTTGTATGGAATCTACAATTGGGAAGGATTTTGTTCCGAGAGTTTATGACGACGGTAGTATATTGTTCGTCTGGTGAGTCAAGTCCGCGTATCTCTTTATCCAAGTCGTATATCTCATTCCTCGATGTCGAAGATTGTAGCTCAAAGCAACACGAAATCCAGCCCGAACACCCTCATACGAAACAAACATTTCAGACCAGTGGAGGTGAGCTCAGAACGTTCTTTGCTCGTACAACCGTTCGATTCCAGCAATCTTTTTCTGCAGCTCTTCCATTCGGATGGGAAAGGATTGTTTCGGATCAAGGAGAAATTGTATTTGTCAAGTAAATGCATTTACCAAGTCTGCTGCGTTTGCTTCACCTTTTATTCACCAAACGAATGTTATGTAGTCATATTGAACAATCTACAACTTACGAGGATCCGAGGCTTAGAAATTCTGTGATCACGAACGATTCCACAAAGATGACCACAGCACTACAACAAATCTTTGACGCGAATTCGACAGCGGACCAGGTGCTAAACTCAGTCGATTTGAGTGGGAAAACTTACCTTGTAACGGGCGGAACTTCTGGGGTCGGTACGTTTTGTTTCACGCAATAAATTAGCGTAATTCAGAAAACAGGACGGGAACGAAATCTGTCAGTATTCAGATTATAAATTTCTTTCCAGGTGCAGCAACTGTTCGTGCACTCGCCAGACATAACGCTCATGTCGTTTTCACCGGACGGAATATTTCGGCTGCCACTGACTTGACCCGCGATCTTCAGCATCAGTATCCGAATGCACAAGTGGATTTTGTTCCTTTGGATCTCTGTTCCTTGGACAGTGTACGATATTTCGCTGAAAGATTGATTTCAAAGCAATTGTAAGTTTTCTTGTTTCTCCTTGTTGTTGCTTATCAAGATCCCATAATTTTTGCAGGCCACTACATTGTCTGATTTTGAATGCCGGTGTGTTCGGAGTGCCTCACGAAACCACTATGGATGGTTTCGAAAGCATGTTTCAGGTCAACGTGCTGGCTCAGCTATATCTCCTGATTTTATTAAAACCTTTATTGGTCCAGTCAAGACCATCTCGTGTAATCTTCGTGACAAGCGAATCACACAGGTAATTTTTTCATCCGGATGTGGGAGCTTCTTCAAACAATTGCAGACTACCATAATTATTTTTTAAACGTTTGATACTTCTTGGATAGTGATTTTTGTTCCGCTCGAGTATCAATATTCGTTTTTCAGAGCAGCGAACGTGTCCTCCGATACACTGTCGGAATCAGTGCTTTCACCTCAAGCTGACCTTTATTCTGCGTGGTCGCAATACAACAACACCAAACTTTATCAGATCCTCCTGTCCAACTACCTTCAACGCATTTGGGGGAAAGACGGGATCACGTTTTATTCACTTCACCCAGGAAATATGATGTACACTGGGATTGTTCGGGCCTGGTGGGTTTGGAAGCTGCTGTTCGCGTTGGTTAGCCCATTCACCAAATCACTTGATCAAGGAGCTGCTACGACAGTTCTTTGCGCAACTTCAAGAGATCTCGGCCAAACGGGTGGTAAATATTGGAATAACTGTTGGCTCTGCGAGCCAAGTGAGCTAGCTCTAGATGAGCACCTTCAAGTCGTGTTGTGGAAAATGTGCCAAAAAATGCTAGGTGATCGGATCAATTCCGACAAAATTAATACGTAGTTTTCCTATTTTTTGGAACCGTGGAAATTTCGGAAAAAGAGATTACACGGTTTCAAAATTTTTGCGAACAGTCGATTTGTGTGTTTTTCTTTTCGCTGACGACTTCCGGTGCCGATCTGCCTCTGTGCATTCACGTGCTGTTGCGCAACGGTTA
>JAQIWT010000795.1:0-15074 GCA_034696485.1 Isohypsibius dastychi | reverse complement strand
TCTCATCATTTGTTCCACGAATCAAAAAGGCTGTTCGAGTGGACTGTGTTGAAAATGCAAGTGGAGGAATGAATGAAAAATGTACGTTAGTTCCAACTGTCTTCATCGACGACAAACCACTTCCTGGGACGTTTGTCAGCGATGCAATTGGAAAATCAAAGCTCGTTTCAGTGCGGGATATTGCATTGCTGCTGGAAAATGTTCGTACCACTATTTCATCAAATCGTCTCTTCGAGTTAACGATTACAGTTTTGCGTTTTATTTTGCAGCTGGAAAATCAGAATGCTGAATCAGTGTCGTTAAATCTGCATGAAGAACCCATTCCACGAACTTCAAATGACAAAGGGGAGAAAATTGATTCGAGAAGAAAAGAACCCTATGAAGTCAGTCCGGCTTCCGGTGAAGGAAATTTGTATGATGAGTTCGAGCTTCCTGTCGAAAGCGGCTCTCACGAACTCGACCTGCATTCGGCTTTCCCGTTGCTGGGAAGTGATTTCGGCTCGATGGGAGACGAACTCGGCACAGAAGATAGTTATCTCCCTGAAGGTAAGCTGGTGCAGAAATGTGCAATGTCGGCCATCGGCCATCATTGTTCATGTTAAGAAAAATACAGAACTTCTGAAGTGTAGTTGGTAGCCAATTAGAAACGTCTTTTGACTCATAATTTACAGATGCCGATCTCGTGACATATAACGCGAATGATCTGGAAAAGATTGACCCAAGCATTCGAAATCACGAGCTCGGCCAACAGAAGTAACTTTTTCCAAACTTCACATCTATTTTTTGAGATCTGTATTTGCTTTAGGTCTGCTTCTCTGCATGCATCGGTTATTAAGTCGGACAGAAACAAGCGGAAGAGAGATGGTGACAACGATTCTGATTATACACCGGAAAAAGATGAATCAACAGATCCGGTGCGGAAACCGGGAGTCCGTGCAGTTGTCACACGTAGTGCCAGAAAAAGTAAGACAACAATTAGTCCTGAGTATTTTTCCTTTTTTGTTAATCCTCTGGTATTCCAGACTGCTTCAGTCGCGCCGATTCGTTAAAGAAGGATGATCACAGTGATGTTGACATCGATTCCAGTTCGGGCATGCAAATGAAGGGATGTGGAGAAATCGAGCACACGCTCGAGAACCTGAAAGATGATTTGGACCTGAACTCAATATTTCCGCTCTTTGGGTCGGATTTCAACATGATAGATGAGGATGCAAACGGCAGTGAAAACAATTTTCTTCCGAGAGGTATGTTCCGTCAATTCTGGGCGATACTGCCCTATCTCTAGACAAGCTTCAAAAATACCTGTGGGTTTCGTACCGCATTTTCCGGATATGCTCGCCACGCTGGGTGGGCAGGCCTACTGTCCCCTGATATTATGATTGGTTTACTTAGAAATCTCAGCGTGTTCTGTATTCACAACGGTACTTGTTATTCGTAGATGATGATGAGGTTGGAATGGGAGAGCCTGACTCACATAGTCTCAGTCCCGATTGCTGTTCAGATTCCGATGGTAATTAGTGTAACTCACGTCAGTTGAACCCTTGTTTCAAGATACTTGTTGGTCCAGAGAACTCGATTGACCAAGAAGCAAAACTGAACTTCAAGCGCTTTCGCAAACCGGAACTGAAAAAACTGAGGTGAGGTTGCTTATTATTCTCAATTTAAATCATGCATTGTCATTCTCTTATCATCGTTCTTAAAATACCCTATAGAATAAAGTCCCCGAAAGCAGCGAATCGGAAGTCGGTCAGAAAGCCTAAAGAGAAACAAAGAAATAAAGATGAATCTGATTCTGATAATTCGGCTGAGCGCCAGTCACCAGAACGGAATTATGAATCAGAAGTTGATTCCGTAGAAGGTTGGTTGTCTTTTTATACCATCCCGCGTTTGTTGAGCCAATGTTTTGTGTTCCAGAAAACGTAACAGAATGTGGAAGGAATGATTCCGGTATTCCAGACCAAGACTCTCGCCCTAACAAACGCGGTAAGACTTGAAGCAACGTGATAAGTTCAAGTTGGAACCACGTTTCTTTCTTTTAGTTTGCTTAAACAGAACTGATCTGTACTGGAAGAAGCCCGGCCCAACTCAGGAGCAACTGTTGGAGGGTGTGGATATTTTCATCTACAAAGAACGCCTCCAGTCGCTGATCAGATTCTACGGTCCGCAACACGGCAAGAAACGAGACCCTAATTCCTTCCTGCATCAGTTGTTCCTTCATCTGGTTGGGGGCCGAGACGTGATAGTCGATCTCAAATCCAGATATAAAAACATCGGAGCTGTCACAATGCTTGATTGCGACGACGGGTTGGAAGCTCTATGCTGTGAGTCATCTGACTGGAGTTATCTTAGAGTTAGTTTTTGTGATGTTTTATTTTTTCAGCTTACACTGAAAAGCTGTTCAAGTTGAAGCATCCACTGAATCGTGCACATATCTCCATGGGTACAAGTTCGTTTGCTTGTGGAATCTACAAACACCGCCTTGACCAGCCTGCCAAGCTTTCGTCAGGTCGTCCGAACATGCGAAGTTCGTATAGAGTTGATTTTCCTTAGCTGCCTTATGTCTTTGTGATGTGGTACAGATAACTTGGACCGGTGCTCTCAGTACTGGAGGACCCCCGGACCGAAAAAGGAGCAACTTGCAGTGGGACTGGAAGTGTATGTGTACAAGTCGCGCCTCGAATCGCTAAAGCGACACTTTGGACCAGAATCATCGAACAAATCGACGAAGATCAAAAGCAGACATTTCATGAATCAACTGTTCTTGCATCTTGTTGGTGGAAGGGATGTTCTCATTGAGATGAAGACCAAGTATATTCAGATTGGCGCAATATCGCTCCTGAGTTATGAAGGAGCTCTGGATGCTATCATCGGTAAGATTGTTTGCAGACCCGTCTCACAAGTCAGACCCACCTGTTGATTCGAATTGTGTTTGTTCTCAGGTTATACGGAGAAACTGTTTGGACTGTCCGAGCCTATGGATCGTGTTCGCATTTCTGAGCGCTTGTCAAATTTCGCTCGCTATATCTTCGAGAAGACTTTCAAAGTCGCAAAGACAACCAAGGTCACCCGATCGGTTGGTCGGAAGCATGAGGCTGAGGAGAAAGTATCTGTTCAAGACGGCCGAGATGGTGGTGAACTGGCCGAAGAAGCTGGTTCCGGTGAAGGCGAGCAAACCTTTCTGTTCTGAAAAATTTGATTCCTGTTTTTCTTCTTGTTATAGAGCCGAAACTTGTTTTTTATGTTTGTTAATTTGTTTGTTTTCTGAAAACCTGCAGTTTTCGAGGCAGTGAGGTTATTTTCGGCAAATCTGTTAGATAGTTCGGAGAATGGTGACGAAAATCATGTCACAGCCCCAAAAACGCCATATTTTCAGAATTTGATTCTACTTTATAGGTTCGACCATAGCCCGATTTAACTGATCCATATTCTTAATCGCACTGTTCTCTATCGAATGGTATATCACATTGTGACTGAAAAAAGACGCGGCAGAGCGGAGTTGCTTGTGAGAGTCATGAACTGCGTTTGGTGTTGCCCCACAGAGGTTTCTGGACATCGAGGGAAACCGGGGTCGGGGCACGATTTGAGGTGACGATGCATAATGAAAGAATCTCCACGGACAGCTTTCCAGGCCAGCGATCACGTTCTTGATTGCAATAAATGCAATGAGCTGCGCGGCTAGTACTGCGCTTGTGAAGTTCCTCGCCTCGAACAAAATTCTGCCAATAGGGACTTCTCAAAAGCGGGCTCCAACCTGGAAAGATAAGCCCTTTTGAAATTGTCAATGCACGACCGAGAACGAGAATATGTAATTAAGGTTTACTTCAGATCAATAAACAAAAAACTTGAAACGCATTACCACTTACGATACACACTGTGCTGCCGGGAAGAACTGGGCCCGGGGCGCTCCTGTCGTCTGATTTTAACCGGCTAATCTAGAAAAACAAGCTGACGAGTGTATACATTTCTCGTAACTCAGCTGGAAGCTTACAGGTTCACTGACCGTTCGTATGTAGAACACCTGGATCTGAGTGATGATCCTCGTCCCCATTCGCTTCTGAACCAGAATCCTCCGTAGAACGCGTACCCATCCACAATCCTGGACGAGAAGGTACTTCTTGCATTTGCCTCCAGTTTCTTCCGGTGCTATATGTTCTAGAAAATGGCAAGACGACATCAACCAACCACGTACCCTGATGTCAAATTCAAGCTTACTAAGTTTGCCGAATCGGGAACGAAATGGTGATGGGTGTGAATTCCGACAAGGTGATTCTAAAATGTGGAGGGGGGGGGGGGGGTATGGGTGATCTGTGAACAGACCTCCACTCAACGCATATGCCTCTGTATCGTCATTTCGATTTGTTATGCTTTTTCAATTTCAACCGCAATTCGTTTCTTACTGTAAATTTCCTGTTTCGAAAGCTTTCTCACTTCGGAGATTACTTGCTCGATGTTGCAGTATGCCGGATGCTGCACTTTTTGAAAGTTGCAGAGTTCGAAGATGATGCGTTCTAGGAACCGTGTGGCTCTTTCGTCAGAATCCGCACAAAGTCAAGACGCTCAACTTGATTTTCGCCAATTAATTTCCCATCTGGATCCCAATCCCGAAGCCATTCCGAGCCCATGGAAGAAGGCATTCGATCTGAAAAGAAAAGCTGCGCTGATCTATCAGTTGGATTTCTCATCATTTGTTCCACGAATCAAAAAGGCTATTCGAGTGGACTGTGTTGAAAATGCAAGTGGAGGAATGAATGAAAAATGTACGTTAGTTCCAACTGTCTTCATCAACGACAAACCACTTCCTGGGACGTTTGTCAGCGACGCAATTGGAAAATCAAAGCTCGTTTCAGTGCGGGATATTGCATTGCTGCTGGAAAATGTTCGTACCACTATTTCATCAAATCGTCTCTTCGAGTTAACGATTACAGTTTTGCGTTTTATTTTGCAGCTGGAAAATCAGAATGCTGAATCAGTGTCGTTAAATCTGCATGAAGAACCCATTCCACGAACTTCAAATGACAAAGGGAAGAAAATTGATTCGAGAAGAAAAGAATCCTATGAAGTCAGTCCGGCTTCCGGTGAAGGAAATGTGCATGACGAAATCGAACTTCCGGTCGAAAGTGGCGCTCACGAACTCGACTTGCATTCGGCTTTCCCGTTGCTGGGAAGTGATTTCGGCTTGATGGAAGACGAGCTCAGCACAGAAAATAATTATCTTCCTGGAGGTAAGCTAGTGCAGAAATAAACGTCGGCCAAAGTGGCCATCGTAGAATTTTTCATCTTGATAAAATCAATCAGAATATGTTTTATTTGTTAGTTGGTTGACATCTTGAACCCGATCATTTACAGATAACGATCGGGTGACATTCAACGCTAACGATCTGGAAGGTTTCGACCCAGTCATCCGGAATCTTGATATCGCACAGAAAAAGTAAGCTTTTCCTAACTTTTGAATCGAAATTCTTGTGAAATTTTGTATTCTTTCCAGGTCTGTTTCTCTGTTCGATTCGATTATGAAATCAGGTAGGAATAAGCGGAAAAGAGACGTTGACAACGATTCGGATTATTCACCGGAGATAGATGAATCAACAGGTCCGGTCTGGAAACCGGAAGTCCGTGCAATTGTCACACGTAGTGCCAGAAAAAGTACGATCAAAATTAAGCTGAATTTAATTGTTTTCCGCTAATTTTCTGGTTTTCCAGACCGGTTCAATCAGGCCGCTTTGTCAAAAGAGGGTGATTTCAGTGATGGTGATATTGAACCCAGTTCGGACCTGGAAATGCAGGCAAATGGAGAGATCGAACACACGCTTGAGAATCCGGAAGATGATCGGGACCTGAACTCGATATTTCCGTTTTTTGGATCGAATCTCAACATGATGGATGAGGATGCAAACGGCAGTGAGAATAATTTTCTTCCGAGAGGTATGTTCCGTCAAGTAGGAGGTCTCTGAAGGTCAAGCGTCCTATCTCTAAGCAAGATTCAGAAAAACGTGTGGGCATTTTTTGTTGCTTTTCATGGCCTGTACCGTTGCGTAGTCTCTAATGGCTCTGACTAATTATGCTTTCGAGCCCGATGATGAGCCTCAGCATGTTCTGAATTCATAACGGTATGTTATTCGTAGATGAGGATGAGGTTGTAATGGGAGAGAATGAACAACGAAGTCTCAGCCTCCATAGCGGTTCGGATTCAGATGGTAAGTCACGAAACAACCGGATAATGTAACTTGAGCCCCTGTTTTAAGATGCTTTGTTGTCCCAGAGAACTCGATTGACCAAGAAGCAAAACTGAAATTCAAGCGTGTTCGCAAAGCGGAATTGAAAAAATTGAGGTGAGGTTTCTTTTTAATGTAGATTTGAATCATGCATTCTTATTCTATTACTACTGTTGTAGAATAAAGTCTCCGAAAGCAAGGAATCGGAAGTCAGCCAGAAAGTCTAAAAAGAAGCAAAAGAATGGAGATGAATCTGACTCCGATTATTCGGCTGAACGTCAGTCACCGCAACGGAATTACGAATCAGAAGTGGATTCTATAGAGGGTTGGTTGTTTTCTCACCTCATTTTAGCCGTCGTGAGCTGATAATTTACGTACCAGAAAACGGAACAGAATCTGGGAGAAATGATGCCGTTATTCCGGACAAAGATTCTCGCCCTAACAAACGCGGTAAAACGTGATGAAGCAACGTGATGAGTTGCAGCTGGAAACAACGATGTTTTCTTCAGTTTACCTGAACAGAACTGATCAGTACTGGAAGAACCCCGGCCCGACTCAGGAACAACTGGTAGAGGGTGTGGATATTTTCATCTACAAAGAACGCCTCCAGTCGCTGATCAGGGTCTACGGTCCGGAAAATGGCAAGAAGAGTGACCCTAATTCTTTCCTGCATCAGCTGTTCCTTCATCTCGTTGGAGGCCGAGACGTGATATTCGATCTCAAGTCCAGATACAAAAACATTGGAGCTATCACAATGCTTGATTGCGACGACGGGCTTGAAGCGTTATGCTGTGAGTTATTCTTACTTTAGTTGTCGTTACTCTGACGGATTTTTTTCAGCTTACACTGAGAAGCTCTTCAAATTGAAGCATCCACTGATTCGCGCAAATATCTCAATGGGCACAAGTTCGTTCGCCAATTCAGTTTATAAAAACCGCGTTGAACAGCTTGCCAGGCTTTCGTCCGGCCGTGTGAACATGCGAAGTTCGTACGGACTGCGGTATTACAGATTTGTTTTGATGTTTGCAAGCTTGACTTTGTTTAGATAACTTGTACCGGAGCCCTCAGTATTGGAGATCCCCTGGACCAAACAAGGAGCAACTGGCAGAAGGTCTTGAAGTCTACGTGTACAAATCGCGTCTTGACTCGCTGAAACGCCACTTTGGACCAGAAGCACCCAATAGACCAAAGAAGTTTAAATACAGAGATTTCTTGAGCCAGCTGTTTTTGCATCTCGTTGGTGGAAGGGATGTTCTCATTGAGATGAAAGCAAAATGCATTCAGGTTGGCGCAATATCTCTCCTGAGTTATGAAGGAGCTCTGGATGCAATCATGAGTAGGTTTGCAGACAATTTCACGTTCAACTTGTTGCTTCACATTGTTGTTATTCTCAGGTTATACGGCGAAAGTATTTGATCTGTCCGAGCCTCTAAATCGTGATCGCATTTCTGAGCGCTTGTCACATTTTGCTCGTCATATTTTCGAGAAGACCTTCAAGGACACGAAGACCTCCAAAGTCACTCGACCAGTTGGTCGAAAATCTCAGGCTGAGGAGAGAAGTTCAGATCAAGATGGCGGAGATGGTGATGATTTGGCCGAAACTCAAACCGAAATTGGTTTCGGTGAAAGCGAGCTAACCTTCCTATTCTGAAAAAGTTGATTCCTGATTTTTGCTTGCTGTAAAGAGGGAACTTGTCTTTATATTTATTACTTTGTGAATCAGGATCATAAAAAACTGAGAGTAACTAAGTGCGCTCAGTGTTGACATGCCATGACAGCCTCACTGTACTTCATAGACATCATATTCCATGTGCCGTGCATGGTTGATGCATAAACAGACTTTCTCAAATAAATCAGATTCCACTAACGAGAACTTCATGCGAAATGTACAGTATAAAAATATGATCAGCCGCAGAAGAATAAAACAACAACCACTGAGGAAGGACATTTCACAGAAGTATGTGAGTTCCTCAGGAATGAAAAAACGATCACTACGACGAATCGGTGTCCGCCTTTGCCGTCTCAGCCGGACACTGCGATTTCTTTCGAGCTCCGGAATTCGTGATGATCTGTTCAAACACGGTTGTGAGCTTCTCAAGTTCCTCCTGTAAAAACAATTCCGTTGAGTATTCTGCATAATCAATACAGAAGATGATACTGACCCGAGGAAAACCAGGGCAGGATTTGAGGTGGTTGTGCATTTTGAAGGAGTCTCCACGGACAGTTTTTGAGGGATCACGTTCTTGATTGCAATAAATGCAATAAGCTGCGCGGCTGGTACTACGCATGTGAAATTCTTCCCCACGAACAAAATGCTGCCAGTAGGGGCTTCTCAGAAGGGGATTCCCACCTGGGAAGACAATTATTTTCAAAAATGTCAACGCGCGACCAAGAAAGTCTGAGCTATTTCATTCAAGTTCACTTGAGATCTTCCGAAATTTCAATCGGCAAAAAAAATTTGAATCACGGGATCACTTACGGAACACACTCTGCTGCTGCGAAGAACTAGAACCAGCGCGCTCCTGGCGTCTGGTTTTAACCGGCTCATCTAGAAGCACAAGCTATCCGTATACATTTCTTGTGCCACAGCTGGAAGCTTATGGGGCCACTGACCGTTCGTATGTAGAACTCCTGGATCAGAGTGATGATCCTCGTCTCCATTCGCTTCTGAACTAGAGTCCTCCGTAGAGCGCGTACCCATCCATAAAGCTGGGCGAGAAGGTGGCGCGGAAGATTTACGTCTGGAAGAAAGGTAACAATTCCGATCAATGACCAAAATAAAAATTCAGAATTTTTCTAGCAGACAACATTTTTGTGCGAGAATTTAATACCGATATGATCGACTTCGAGATCTGACCTACAACTGGTCAACTAGCTCGATATACCTTCGTTTTCTGACCACAATCTCGGGATGAGAAGTTTGGCAAACATCACGTTTCCGGCGACCAAATTCTGGAAAAAAGGCTGATATCAGCGTATTTATGAAAAATAAATTCGACAACCAGAAAAACCATATAAGTATTTGAAGAAACACTGTATTCATACAGTATCTTTACGACATAGTATCCATGCCCTTTCCCGGATAGTTAACTTAACTGTCACCATCAGGAAGAGGTAAGCACAGAAAGTGTTTCACAATTACTCAAGTGGTGAGATATTTAAAGATCGCAATTTCACTATTACCAGGTACTCTTTTATAATTTGAATAATATCTTGAGTATTTTTCAGAATCAGATGACACCATTTCATTGATCGGACGAGAGGAGTAGATCATCAATTTGCTTTTCACTCTTTATGGTTCATGAGAATTTTTTAAAAAATTGTATGAAGAAATTGTATGAACGAAACAAATGCTTGATAGTTTTTAAAAACAACTTTTTTGCAACAAACACTGGTAATGAGCGGTAAGTCTACCTTGAAAATCTTGGGGTTCTGGGAACGGTGGTTGCTCGTCATCATTCGCATCCGAGCCGTCCAAGTTGCCGTCTGAAAAAAACCCAATATTCAAGCTTCGAAAAATCAAGTAAATTTTTCCAACTTGATGTCATTTTAAAAATCATTTTCGCTCAAATAAAATTACTAACATTCTTGAAAATAAAATAAAATCGTACCAATTAAATGCTATACTATTTTCAGGCTGATCGAGAACTTCTCCCAAAATACTGAATCTACCTTCACCCGGGAAACTATTCTCGGGGTTGAGAAAAGTCGGTAACGATGAGAGTCCAGTTGATGGAAGAATGTAATCAGTCGATTCAGGTAGTCCACTTCCAACTTCCGGCGCCAACACTCCATTCTCCCGAAAACGTTTTCTTTCACGAGGAAACACGTGAATATTTTCGCTTCCAACCTAAAACGTAGAAAAAAATTCAGTGGTGAAATTTCATCCAAAATCACCAAAGGTGTCTCTTAAAATCAAAATTCAACTCCTTAATTCAATTTGGCCAGTTTCTTACCTGTTCGAGCAAAACTGTCAAGTCCTCTACTGCATCCAGCTTTTCTCTTCCTATTGCCGATTTGACGAATGTTGAGGTAAGTGGTTTATCGTTGATGAAGACCGTGGGAATAAGAACGCATCTTGATTCGCCATCTTCAACACAATCGACACGAACAGCCTTCTTGATCCGTGGAACAGATGAACGAAGATCCAACTGGTAAATTAAAGCGATTTTTGCACTGCGATCAAATGCCATCTTCCATAGTTGGGGTACGAATTCGGGGTTTGGATCCAAATGATGAACCAATTCATCGAAATCCAGTGATGATTTCTCACGGTTGAGCGAAGCTGGTGCTGGAGCTTTCCTAGTTCTAATACGGTTCATGATGTGATGTTACTAAATAATTCAAATGAAAATATTCAAGGTCAGGATTGGAATTTCATGCAGCCACAAGAAGCGCGGAAGAAAAGGCAGAAGTTGATGTTATTTTGAAATTAGCCAGATCAGAGGCGCACACAAGTCCGTTGGAAATGTAGGTGTGCAAGAGGTGGTTACTCACCCGTTTGCCGGTGGTCACTCACTCGGTACCCTTAAGAACTGGATTTGTTTGGTAACGGTGCGAATCGGTTACAGAGAAAACTGCACACGTATTTGGAACCGGTTCTCGACTTCAGCATGTTTTCTTTCCATGGCATTGGCCGGGATCATAGTCTTCAAAGTGTTTTACAGTCAGCTGGCACAAGAAAATGAATTCATATTCTACGTATGCACTCGCACCGAACTGTCGTTATAGTGAGTAAGTTTAATAAACTCCTCCTTGATTGGGAGGCAGTGACATTATACCAGTCACGGTTTTCATAAATTGGCTAGCTACCGATATCGACAGCAAAATAGCAAAACATCTCGAAGCTTAGAAGATAATACTAAGACGATTTCCAATCTCAAGTTCTCCTTTGAAAACAGCATAGGCGTCTTTCAGAATTCGAAAACACAAAGATGCCGTAATATAAAGCAGACTGGACTTCCTTTTAGTTGAGAAGTCAGAATTCCGTAAAGATTCTAGGAAAATTCGTTCAATATCAGCTGGAGAGGGCGAGGCGTTCCTCCACACGAATCCATTCTTCTATGAGGGGGTAGGCTCAGTCACCAAAAACAGAGTTTGGTACGCCTCCAGTCCAGTGAGCGGTTCTGTTCAATGTTGTGGTTTTATTTGCAACAAATTGCATTTTATTCTGTTCTATTCCGGATTGAGAAGTAGTTGTGCTCTGTGAGTGCATCGCCCGAGAATTGCCGCAGATATAATGCTGAATGATCAGCTTGTTCCTTCCTGTTTTCAGCATTAATGAAAACGGAAGATGCATCGCGTGAAGAAGCCACCACCGCAGCCAGTTTCCTTACCCGCGAAATCGTCACTGGATTTCACGCAGTTTGTTCATCGGTTGGATCCGAATCCCGAATTCGTCCCAAGTCCATGGAAAAAAGCGTTTGACCGCACAGCGAAAATTGCATTGATTTACCAGCTGGATCTTTTATCATCCATTCCGCGAATCAAGAAGTCCGTTCGAGTCAATTGTGTTCCAGATGCAGCTTCAAATGTAGGATGCCTCCTGATCCCAACTGTCTTTATCAACAACCAATCACTCCCTACAACATTCATCGAATCGGCAATGGGAAAGAGAAATGTTGCATTTATGGATGATTTAACAGCTTTACTCGAGCGGGTTCGTGTTTATCGAAGCCAACATAATATAATTTCCAAAAACTGGATTTTTTTACATATTTTTTTGCAGGTTGGAAATGAAAAAGAAGAATGTCATTCATTTCGAGTTGGAAATGATGAGAACTGTCTGGGAAACAGCGAGCTGCCGAACTCCCAAGTATTGGATGAGATCTCTGCGCCACTAGATGGTATTCATTCCGTCATTCCTACTTCGTCATCTGATGATTTCGGTGGTTTTGATGGAAATGACGAAGACGAATCCGTCCATTCAGGTGACTGACTTTTCTTGTGCCTGACTTTGTCTTTTCTGAAAAAAAAATCGTTTTTCTTCTTTAACTTTGACAAATTCTGAATATTTCAAGAGGTGCAGTTGGGAGGACGCGATTTTGCGTGACTTGAAAGTGGAGGTTGGAAGTGTAGGTTGATTTAAGAATTTAAGACGCTCCAGACAGGAAAAAGCTTAATCCAACCTACACCTCAAACCTCCACTTTGCGAACCCGCAAAATCGCGTCCTCCCAAGTGAAAGCCTGTTTCGTTCTTTTATTTCATAGCCCCGTATTTGCAGGTGATGCCAGCGATGATCCGGATGAAGAGAATGTCGGCGATGAGAATTTGACGGTGGGACGTAAGTTGGAATATCGAATCTGACTGCTGGTCACTTCTTCTTCAAAATTCAATCCCGAACGATTTTTTTTGTAGGAAAGTTGAACCGAAAACGAGAAGCCTTTACTTCCAATAGCAAATCATCCCAAAAGCGGTTAGTACCATATTTTTTCCCCATGAATTTAGAATGCCAATATCAAATCTTCCGTAAAATAACGGGTGATACCATGGATTCAGTCCGTATGTAGCCAAAGGTAAAATTTATACATTGGTTTTTAGGCGGAAACACCAAGTTGATAACTATCTACAAAGACGCGCCTTGCGGTCAAATTGCTCTCTTAAAGAACTGAAAGAACCAGTCGGCACGGTTCTGGACACCTGTGTTCAGTTGGATGACAAGACCAGTCCGTGGCATTTCATGATTCCAGGTCAAGATAAAGAGCCGTTGGTCGCAGCCATACCGGACATCTACATCGAGACAGCCAGCCTACACAAATTGGAGAATTTTTGCAAAACAGCGTCGATGTACAAGTGGACACTTTTCTGTCATCTCATCGGTGGAGAACGCGGATTGCTTCGGTGGGAATCGATTCGGGTTCCAGGCGAAAAGCACCAGTTGGCAACTCTGTTACACGCGAATCTAACTGCTGCCATTCAGGGTGGGATTTAATCTGGCTATCTGAGTCGAGTTTGACGACATTTTTCTTTCAGGGCACTTGGATGCAGCGAAGAATACCCTTGAGTTTTTGAGGACGGATGTGGATGACAAGACGCTCACAACGTTTCTATCACATCGAATCGCTAATTGGATATATCATAAGCCAGCTGAGGAAGCGCAGGAAGCACTAAGTGATGACGACAAGGAAGAAAGGTTGGGATCAAATACTCTGTCCTCTCGTGAAACTGGGCACCCCCTCGCCATGGTATAGTAAAGCAGCACAGCGAGGGAGAGGCAAGAGAGGCAAGCAGACCAGTTATATTTTCCTAAATCAAGGCGAGGGGGTGCCCAGTTTCACGAGAGGACGGAGAACCATCTGATTTCGGCCTCAACTTCGTATGTTTTTTGGGCTCTTGCCATCATGGGCGGTAAATAATCTTGGTGGTAGCTAGGGGTCGCAAGACTTCACTTCACTACGGAGTAAGTAACTTCACCAAATCTTTTGGTGAACCAAATTTCAAAGTCAATCATAGCTGCTTTACCAAAGAATCGAAGTCACCAAATCTCACTCGACCAGACAAGTCAGTGACCAGTCATTACCAAAGTTAGGCATACTTCGAATCTCATCACGACTCGCGAAACATCCTGCCATTCGAAAAAACAAGCTGTCCGAATTCAAGAACCACAACAGCCGAACGTGAATTAGCCTGATAAGAGGGATGAAGACCAGTCTGGATCGGGGGGGGGGGGGGGGGGGGGGGGTTTTCAAAGTGTGGGCCTCTGAGGATGTCTAACGGTTTTGATTCTCCTCAAGCATTCACCGAGGTGGTAAACACCTTGTTTGGTTGAGTCCTTTTTCAGGATTGTTTCAAATGTATCCTTGTAAATGTGTTATGGTCGACCATGGTCGATTTCATCGGTCAAGTTGGTCAGATTTCATAACTTGACCAAATCCCGTGGTGACCATTTTGTTGTTTCACCAAATTTTGAAGTCGCCAAGTTTCACCGGACCAAAATCGCTGATCACTGGTCGAAAAGTGAGATTTGGCCGACTAACTAGTGACGTTTTTTGGTCTTGCGACCCCTAGTGGTAGCACAAGGGGTCGAGTCACTGACAACCCCGGCATTAACACAATAATCAACTGACATTTTCTGATTCTGAGATTGATCATCCTAATGTGTTTCTCGCTTTTTACAGCCAGCTGCCGTCCATCATATTCAGCGAAATAACAGAAGCGAATGGAACACGTGCCCGCTCATTCTATGGGCAGCTACGGGAACCAGACGGAGGTATTCCCGATTCGTGCGTGCAGCTGAAGGACAAAACCAGCCCCTGGTACTTTATGCTTCCCGGTGAAGAGAAAGAACTCTTGAATTCTGCTTTCCCTGACATCTTCGTCGAAACATCCGGTCTACAAAGACTGGAGAACGATTGTAAAACTGCGTCTTTGTTCAAGTGGTGCTTGTTCTGCCAGCTTCTTGGTGGGGAACGCGGATTACGCCGACTGGGCTCGCTATGGGATGCCGGAGGGAAGAACCAGCTGGCACGTCGTCTGCATCCCAATCTGGCTACAGCTATCCAAAGTGAGTTGTTCTCTAGTCTCTCAACAAATCGGCCATATGGATAGTGAAAATCAGTGAGGGAAGCCCGAGCAGAAGCAACAGAGAAGCAGAAAAATCAATAAAGAAGTCTTCTATATTGCTCCTGGCCCGAGCCAGTGTGCGGCTGTCTGTCTCTCTGTCTCTCTGTCTCTGGTTCGGTCTTCTCTCACTGATTTCACTATCCATATGGCCGATTCGTTGAGAGACCAGAGTACTCTTATGTTTGTTCTTCAGTGCGAAGTACTGAGAACTTATAGCGTTGTGTTACGAAAGCGTCATCCCCCTAACCGAATGTCGTGAGGGCATGGAATGCGCTTGGTTGTCCACTCAGCGGCTGCTG
>JAQIWT010000794.1:0-15085 GCA_034696485.1 Isohypsibius dastychi | reverse complement strand
TATTTTCGCAGTGGATGGAACTTACTAGACTTCTTCATCCTAACAACATCAATGCTGGATTTTATTATCGGGTTTGTGTCTGGAGGAATAAGTGGTCAACAATTGTTCCGAATCCTCCGAATTTTCCGAGCGATGCGGGCTCTGAGAGCGTTGCGTATGCTGAGGTCAGGCTTGATTCGGTCACGTTTTCTGCTCTATAATTCAGGTTTTTGATTCGCAGAACCATCACTCTACTTCACAACCTGCAAGTTATCGTAAACTCCATCTTGCAATCCATCAACACAATGGCTATTGTCTTTTCGCTTATGCTTTTGTTTATGTACATGTTCGCCGTTATGGGCCGTCAGCTGTACTCGGCCGCTTCACCGTATTATTTCGGAGATCTCTTTCGATCGGTCACCACCATGTTCCAGGTAACCACACATCTGTAATACCCTAAAGCTATTCATTTCACCGCCGCATTGCAGCTCCTGACATTTGACAGCTGGTTCTACATGTACGATGACGTCAACAAAGAGCAGAACAACTGGCACTTTATCGTCTATGCTATCACTTATTCGCTGATCGAATACTTCATATTACTCAACTTGTTCACGGCCGTCTTGGTTGATAACTTCCAAAGCCAGCTCAAGACCAAACTTGCCAAAGAAAATGCAGAAAAAGAAGCCATGTTGAGGGAGGCGGACAAAGATGAAACTGATAAGCAGGAGGGGCTAGAAGAAAAGATCACCAGAACTGCTTGGCCCCAGGGTAGACCAACGATGCATTATAATCCGTTTTTGGAGGATGTTGGACACCTACCGCTCGACCAACGGATTATCTACGTGCAATTCTACAACGTTTTGTGCTCCCTTGACTATCACGCATACATGCAGAAGCAGAATTATGTGATGATGTATAGGTTGTTGGACAAATGTCAGGATCCTAGACTGCTGCATAACAGCCAAGCTGATGAAGAATAACCAAACACAAGCCTTGCACGTTTTCCATCACGGAACACGAGCTAATCCTTTAACCTTACTTTCAATTCTTGTTTCTTATCCCTGTCTTTTCTGTAACCATAAGCTGCAAGAATTTGGAATTTTCAACCGTTATTAACTTGAGCATTGTTAGAATATTGGAGTCTTTGGTGAAACTGAGGATGATTTAGGGAGTATGGCAGTGAGCTTGTTAGAAAATGTTACCGTCGCCAGCGAAATAAAGCTAAAGCCCTCCCCCTTCTCCACCTAGGATAAGCCATCCTTGAACGTTCCTGAGTGACCGAATATCTTAGAAATTGAGTTTCATGTAGTTATATAGTTTTAGTTTCGTTTAGTGAATTAAACGAAACTCGACACAAGCATGCGTTTTGGCGGCCGACAGTTTTTGCAGATTAGGGCCACGTTTTTGAATGGTCCACAAGGTTTAAAATCGAAAGTTTATTATTGTGGAACTGTGTTGCCAAGCAGCATTTCATCGTTTCTTCGATATACATGCTCTCGTTCAGTTGTCGACAAATAATCGAAACGAGGGTTGTGAACCTTACGAAATTAGAGCTAGACTGGTGCTTTCCGGAAAAACTGTCGATTCTGCACGCAACCCGCTGCATGAATCTCAGTTGATTCGGAAGCACTCATAAAACTAATGCATGGAATCGTTGTGAAATTCTGAAACTACACTGGATGAGTTACGTATACTTATTAAAGACCGTTGAAAAGCGACATGAGTTTTCGGTACAATGTTCTAAACAAACCAATTTGGAATGACTACTGACCAGCTTCTCCAAGTCCATCGGTGATGTTACGTAACGCGAACGCAGTGCAGTGACGTTTACAGAGCTGGCCGGACATGTCGTACAACTCCCTGTTTTGAGGGAGACGCTGTGACGGCCGCGCGCAAATTTACTTATGATAGTGAAAGTATCAGCGACTGAACCGAACATTCAGCATGCCTTGTAGAACGCATTTTGAAGGCTTGCCGGTTAGCATGTGGCTGAGTGGAATTCAAAATACGTTGGACAGGATTTCAGGAAGTCCACGGTACCTTACTCAAACCTGGACGGTTGTATGGATGCACTGCTACTGTATTTCTGATCGGTAAGTGCAGATGGAAACAATTCTGAATCAGTGTCATCATGCTTGGTAAACCGCTTGTGGGGACAGATATTCCTGAGACCAATCGTAACGGTGATGTGAACGACGACGTAGGGGAGAGCGCAGATGATGCTGAAACAGCTGACGAATGAAAACTGAGCGCGAGATCTGACGAAAACCTTGCAAAGAAAGGAACTTAACAACATGAGTGAGACAAGCACCGTTAGTTCACTTACTCAAGTCAGGTGTACGATTCCGGCTCCTGCAATAATGAATATTGATCTTTGGTATAAACACGTCTTTTTGTAGGACAATTTGCAACCAAACTACCTTCTGGTTATTACGAAAAGTTGCAGTCTAAAAGAGGAGCCTTATTTTGCTGGTTTTGAAAACCCATTTCTTTCGTTAAAGTCAGAAGAAACGCAAAATAATGGCTGGCTTTCGAGCCTGAAAACAGACCACATTAAAAAGCTTTCTAGACTCCGATTGTGTGCTTCGGTTAGTTTTCCAGAGACCCACGTTGCTTTCTACCTCTTCATGAGCCAGGATTAGTGGCACGGTGTATCAGAAAGCGTAAGGAGGAAAAACGGCTGTTCCGAAGTAATTGGAGGCTGTGGCAAGGGGGACATTCAACTGGATTACACCAAGGGCGCATCCGCCACAGCGCCGTATGATTCCAACAACCGGCAATCCATATCTATCCAACATATTCCAGATGTCGGAAATTAAATTGATGTGGATTCTGTAACGATATCGCTTTCCATACGATGTAGACCTTCAGAATCCCTTCAAGAAGCATTTTCTTGGTATCTTGGACACCAGTTCTCACGCTGGTATTTCGGGTTGATTATTTGGTTTCAAATGAATATACTCGATTCCAGAAGTTACTGGGACGTTTCTAGCAGAAGTTGACCGCTGCACTGTACATCTATTGGGTGCGCTATTGTCCTTAGGCAACTCATATCGTAACATCATCCAGGTTGTCTGGAAGTCGTTCAAAAGTTGTCAGTGTGATATCTCTTTTCGTAAGCACCACGGCTACTGCAAGGCTAATGTTGGAGTTTGCAGATTGAAGAATCAAAAGATGAAAGTTGCCCGTCTGCGAGTGGCCTTTCTTTTTTTTCCACGAGATTGTTTGCAGCCAATCGAAGAACGTCAATGGAGCGTTTGCAATTTGGCAAGGGGTTACCAATGAAAGCTGTGTACGCAGCAGCAATAATTTTTCATTAGAACGAACTTTAAGGGTTTCGCAAAGCCTAGTATTTTTGATATGACTGATAGCGATGAAAGAAAGGCCACTCACAGACGGGCAACCAAAAGACTGGTTTGGTTGTCAATCAAATTTGCGGTAACCCGGTGAAGTAGCAGTCATCGTAGTGTATGCTGCGACACGTAAGAGCTGACTGGGTTTTTTGAAATACCTGTCCAGCAGAGAGTACACTCGTCGTTTCACGGAGTTAAACATTACGTGTAGTGTGAGATTCCGAAAAAACCGAGGATTCTGCAACTTGATACTGCATGAATCTCGGCTAGTACGGAATAACCCCTGAAACTAAAGTGCATTGTTTTTATTCTGTACCGGAATAAAGTTATATATAATGAGGAAAGATCTGCCAGAGGTTTCTGCAAAAAAAATTCGTACACGTCACGGTTGGTCGCGACCGCTTTTTTCTGGAACTGTGAGATACTGACCGATATGATCATTTGCAGTGATCTCACTGCACAACGAAATGTGCGCGTGGTGAGTTTGAAGGTCAACACAGATTACTCATCACAAAGACGATCCGGATCTTAGTTTCCTTGTCCAATCCGAGTTCCATTCGAGTTCCACAGAATTCAAAATTCGCAAAGAACTCCCGCTGAATTCCAAAAAAATCCCCGAGCTCTGTACTGGTAAAATATTACCTTAAGGACACAGAAGGTGATCTTTATCCCAACATTTACGGATTATTGGTAGCCCCACCAGGCTACAATAAAAGCGCGCCGATGGATGCCCTAGTTCCGAGTTTTAGGCGAACAGGTGTACAGTTGGGAATACCTGATCCTTATATAGATTAGAACCAATATGCTGACTCACACCCGAAAAAAAATATTTTTCAGTATTCCTGAAGTATCATTCACAGTTCTGCAAACGAGTTTGAAGACCAATGAAGGGGTTGCCATTAATATGGCAGGTGACGTGGATGAGTTTCTCGAAGAGGTCCTCGACAATCGAGGCCGTGGAAAAGCTGGTCGTTTTTTCGCCGCATGTACACCAAGTTGCAGACTGAAGACGGAGCAAATACGCACTTGCAAATATTGTAGGGTAATGGCAGTGACCGGTCCAGCCAGATCGGTCTGGAAATTATTCGCAGACCGCGGTCCAACCTAATTGCAGACCGCCGCCAGACCGCGGTCCAAGCCAACTTTGTTTGGGCTCTGCTGGCTAGACCAGTCACTGCCGTTACCCTACAATACTTGCAAATTGTACATACATCATCAATATAAGTACTACACGGAACGCCACAACATTTTTTGCCTCCCCCCCCCCCCCCAGACTTCAAGCATCCGTTGGTGGATTGGGCGGATCAGAATATCGGCTGAAAAAAACAACGAAGCCGTGCCGATGATATCTTCATCTCCATCATAGACTTCAATGCCACCTGTGCAGAGTTCGTTGCCCAGTCCATCGACTCTCGACTGCACGTCGCCGGCCGTTTAAAAGCGCATTAACCTACGCTCTGAGTCCAGATTCTTCGCCGCAGTTCTGACGGATTCCCGGCTTTTGAGATAGTGATCAATTTCCGTATAACGTTCAAAATAATACGTTTTCAAGTTTGCACCGCTCCGTAAACCAAGATATAGATCACATGCGAACTACAGGTGAATTGAGAGCCATCATAGAAAAATCAGGTGGCTCAGTTCAATCAAAGGACTCGTATCACAGTTGCCAAGCCGCACGAACAAACTTGAAGGTCACGGTTGACGATCTCGTCAGTGTTTCGGTTAAGCTCAATGTGCCTAATGCCTATCACATTACCAGCACATCCGCGTTTCAAAAATGATTTTGGATAATGTGTCTTATTTTTGAGTAGCCTCTAACCCGCCATGCGCAAGCCTACAATGATAGTGCTACTGGTGATTCGGATTCAACAGTCGATTCAGATATTAAAGAAATACAGTGCCATGTGCCGCCTATCAAGCGAATATGAGAAAATCACAAAAGTATTCATATGGTCTATTTTCGTGTTGCTGGTTTGAGTGAAATCATATGTGCATGAACACTCATATTAAAACGATGGTTCGGTTAGGACAAATTTAACAGGAAAGAGCTCGGGGCACCATCGACACCATTCGAATCCTCGAGACACCATTGTCCACACCATCCCAGACTCCGGGCACCATTGTCTCAGATGGTGTTCAAAACTCCGGGCACCATTCTTTAACAATTTTAAAGAAATGGTCACCCGGCCTAATCAACATCACTGACTTGATAGGACTGATCGAGAGAAGCAAACCAAACAAACACATATTGCCTTTCAGAATCTCGTCATATCTGGCTATACCTATACCATTCGCTCTTACAGATTCAAAGAATGACGAAAGAGTCATCCCGAAATGAATTCGGTTTTTTCGAGGAAATGAATTTCTGCTACTGGACGCACTTCGAGCAAGCGGAGAGAAATAAAATTCACTAGAAAAATCTCCGCGATGGAGATCTCCCGTTGTTTTGATAAGTAACCGAATGTCCCCCAGTACTGAAGTAAAGAAATAAAAAGTTTATCGAAGAATTGTGACCCAAGTCATTAGAGTTATGTCACCACTGAAACAAATGGTGTTCCGGGTTCTAAGGTATGGACAAAGGTTCCCCGAGGAATTTGATTGTGTCGATGGTGCCCCGAGCTCTTCCCAATTAAATATGGGAAGTCGATGTATGCTTGAAACAGCGGCAGGGTTTGTTCCCGTTTGTTGTTTCCCATAATGATCAGGTTTTTATTCTCATACGAGCCGGAGGCGACGGGGGCACTGCCAAAATGTAAGGGATCAACAAATGTGCAGCAAATTGGCTGCTCAAAAATGGGAGGAATGTACAGCATGCTGATTGGTCGATATCCCATGCATCGCATCTCCAACCCTGCCTCCTCATGCTGTTGGTTTTGGAATGTACATGTGCATCATGTACCTTGTTGAATCGCATCAGCCCGAAATTCGTTGGCATTCTTCGTCGATTTTCATAAATTATTTTCTCAAATGTGCAGGAAAATGTACGTCGTTATTAAAATGTCAGGGGTCTCGCAAGCCCGTTATTGTAACTTAAGGGCAATTATATGTTCAATTGAACTTGTTCACTCACTTCACCTGACGCTGTTGTGAATCTCAATAATCTCACGTGTTCTGCCGTGATTAGAACATATACCCGGTGTCGCAACAACCAGTTGTTCCTGTTCTCTCTCCCTGGGAAAAAACGAGCGATGGTTCCCACCTGGATACTGGTGTCCAAGCTTGGTGGTTTGCGACAAGACGAAGGTGATTAATGATATTTCCTTTTAGTTTCTTGGCAAGGAAACCCTGATTAAATGCCAGGCAACAACTCATGGTGCAATGCGCTATTACTCATTGTTTACCTAATTCTACGTAAGAATGTTGGAAGCGCCAGCTTGTCAACGTATACATTTACCTGATATTCCCAACCCCACGAAACCCTTTGCTGACCGATACCTTGCCTTCTGTTTTCGACGATATCAGAATGTCGGCCCTGCTCGTCGCTCAGCTGAGCCTCATGTCAAAGAATTGGCGAACAAAATGCTCATTACCAACTCGTGGATCAATGAGCTGCTGGAGAGTGATTTACCAACAAGCAGGAAAATCTTCTCATCATTTTGCCGTCCGCACCTAACGGATTTGTTCGAAGAAGGGCCATGGTACATCAAAGTCATAAATCAGCTGAAAAACATTCTTGAAAAACGGTATGATCCGCCGTTACGTCCTCCACTTTTTGACTGTGACCAGAATGCCAGCGATCTGCAACAGTGGAATTATAAGCTATTTACAAAACTTGATGAGAACACGGCCCGCTTCATGGCCCAGCAATATGTCCCACAACCATTTCGAAAACGAATTCATCGTAAACTCGATAAAAAGTTTGGCCCGAAAATGCTCCTTGCCGCTTATCACACTATCGCCGTGAATGAGAAGCAAATTGACGTGCTAGAGGAGACCGTCTTCAAAGTGAAATATCTCGGGTTTCTACATGATAATCGCTCTGGTGTGCCTGACTCAGTTTGGAAGCCGCGAACATTCAAGTATGACTTCCAAACAATTCAAAAAACATTTGGTGAAAAGTGTCATTTAGATTTGTCACAGATTCTATCGGGAGAATGTCATGAGCGATTATTACGTTGAGGATCCGCTGAAAAGTATTAGCTGGCTCAATCCGGTCAACAGGAGTAAAGATACGCCGGAGCCCGGTTCAGTTGATCAGCATCAAAGCAACGTTGAAGCAATCGGGAGGTTCCCAGATGAATCAGACCGTAGTATTCAGAAAACAAAGATTCCGATTTCAAGGGTTGGCAAAGCTTTGGATGATCGGCACAAGCGACCAAACCTCTTTGTGAAAAACTTACTGAATGGTCAGTCCGTATCCTATACAGTCTTTAAGCGCTCAGAGTTTCGGGACGTTCCGTTTGTATTCAAAGTGCACCTGCACCGTTTTCTCATATTCTTGGAGTGTGGGGGGGGGGGACAAATAATGTGATCGTATATCCCGCTTAACATAGCAGAGAAGCCTTTTGGGTAACCAGTTGTTGAAACATGGTTACAAACCTTAACTGGAGCTTATCCTTTTGGTGAGCGAAATCAGTCAATTTTCAAAACATATACTAGCATAGTCAGAAATTTGTGGGCTATCCGTTGCGCCAAGAAGCAACAGAATCGGCTGAATTGAAACATGGATAACTGCTAGAGGTCCTAAAATCCGGCGGGCAATAAACCAGACCACCCAGTTATGTTGCAGAATTATTGGTACAGCACGTACTGCGAGAAGGAACAAGTTATGCTGATAACAGATGTGGACGTGACCTTCAGTCAAAACACGTTGTCCCTTCATTCTCGAACAGCTATCAGCCGCAGTCATTCGCAAGCGAAGAGACCGAGTTGGCCTTCTCATTTCCTCACAACGAAGATTTTGACAGTTTTAATTATTTTCTAATTCGGTGCAAATTTGTAGAATAGTAATTAAAATTGATTCTAAAACCAAATCAAAAACTAGACGTTAAACTTTTTTTATTTCATCGATGTGAATGTCGGTTTTCAAATGGCAAGCCATCAAAGGGAGCAAAACGGAGTGCCCTCTGGCTTGATTAAGCTAATTAGCTCATTAATCGGTTAAAAAAATATTGAAAGGACTTTTTATGTCCAGTTTTCATTGCTCTCCATGACACGGTCTTCAAATATTTTCCACGATTTTTCTTTCACCGATTACATTCCTTGAAAGTCAAGATTAAAAAAACCGTTTTATTCAAACGTTAAATTTTGCACGAGTTTTTAAATTTTAATATAGAATCTACAATCATATTGTGACTTTGTTGCGGTGTCACAGTTATAAATATGTGTTCCAGTAAGACGTGATCGTACTTGGCGCGAAAACGCCGACCAAAAGGATAAGCTCCAGTTAAGGAGTGGTAGAAAACCTCAGCCCCTCCCCCCTGAAGCTTGTGGTTCAAAACAATGCATAAGTGGTACGATCGAAATTAAAATTACAATTACAATACAACAATGTAAAATTACACTCTTTCCATGGTTCCCTGGAAAACGTAGCCCCATTACCAGATTGGTCAATACCAGACCAATGGGGACGGGGTTTGGCTTTCCAGAGGATTTATGGAAAAAGTGTATATGGTGTCGTGATGTCGGTTGAAGATAGTGGAACGTAGTTCCCTCCTGGTTCATCAGGATGTGCTACACCTGTTTCTCTGCAGGATCCACGGTCAGAACAAAGTTTGCCACCGCAAGTGAAGAAGGACTCCTGGAAACTGGTGACGGTCAGTTATTCGACAAGAATCTAGAATCGACTCTGCCGGTAAAATTCAAAGATCTTCTGTACATCCGTAAAAAGCTGCCAGCGCCACCACGTCTGCCAGCTCTCCGAAAAAACAAGCTTGTCCAACGGCGATGGGTTAACTATCCATCAAAGCATCCAGTAAGGCACACTGTTCAACACCTAACTTACCATTCATGAACCGACTGAGTCAAAACTAATCAGAACCTCTCAGAAGCGAAGTTGTATTTTAGTATCATTTTCCAGCCGACCCGCCTCTTGACGAAGATATAATTGCTCCAGACGAAGATCCCGTGCCAATCACTGCGGAGGAACATAGCGAAATCAACTGTAGATATCCATCTGTGCATGCTGACAGCTACTGGCGCCAGCTTGTGCGAGAATGGGCCAGAGGTCTTGGATTCCTTAAGCTTCTGGAGCCATTCGAAAAAGACCCCCAACCAGTTGCGATCATCGATATGCTGGCAGATCCTCGCGGAACGCAGCGTCTCAAAGGCATTCTCGCAGCAACCTTGCCAGAACGACCAACTATCAGCAGAGCGCAGGGTCACTACCTATTGATCATAAAAGTCAAGAAACAAATCGAGGATTGGGTAAGTTCAACTGTAATCTTCTAATTTTCATTTCTCAATATTTTCAAACAGGACATAGCGTTTTCCGAACTGATGCGTGTTATCGAGATCATCGCCAATTCAGAGCCCTACCGCCCGGTGAGGGAAGCTGCCACCATCATCGTATGCGCACGAAAGAAACGGGTTCCCGAGCTGGTGAACCAATTGCAAACAATGTTGTCATCACAGCTGGTTGCGAACAGATGGGTGGCTTGTCAGCTGCTGCCCCAAGCCTACGTCTTTGAACCGGCAATCATCAAAGAAATTTTCGTCCAGCTGTTCGAATGTTCGGTGTTCCGCGCGCAGCAGGACCAGCTTGTTGAAGTCCTTACACTCTTCCCGCAGGACACACCGCTGCTTGTTGACGAAATTTGTAGCATGCTTAATTCCGGCAGCTGCAGAGAGCGGAAATTGGCATGCCGCATTGCTGCAGTGTTTATGAACCAGAATGCGTCAGTTAAATACGCGGAGCAAGTCAAGGATAACATGCTACGTATGGCATTTGATGACGTCTCCGAAAGTGTACGGGCGGGAGCGGCCAGCGGGATAGTGCAGAGCGTTTCAGAGTCTTCTCTTTGTCACTTCTACCACGATCTGTTCAAAAACAAGCCTGAAGAATTCTACCGCAAAACTGGTCTGCTGGAGAAGCTGGCAAAGCACGGGTTCGCTGCGCCCGGTGTTTTCCAAATGTTTCTCGAATATCTGAACGATCCACACTTCAGCATCAGAGTGATGGCACTAGAGCTGATCTCGAAGCTTTGCGTGAAAGATGCACCGGCATTTCTGAAATGTATGCAAATGGTGACCAAAGACCGAAGTGTGCAAGTCCGACTCATGGCTTTGAGAAGTAGATCAGCCAGTGTTAACATTCAGCCTGGTGACATTTTTTCTTTCTTGCAGCCTTGCACTATTTCGAGCGGTTCGATATATTCCTTCCAGTGATCATCGAGTGCTATTTCCACGTCATCGAATTTGAAAGCAACGATCAAGTACGGATAGAAGCTGCTGACCTGTTGTCTGAACGACCAGAGGAAACCCATCTTGCGTCGCTTTATAATCTTCTGAGTAGATTGAACGATAACGAACAGCAATCAATTTTGAAGAGGTACAGTAAGCTTTCATCAGTTTTTGGTAAGATTGTTGATGCTAACGTATACTGCTTCGCTTACAGGTACATCACCGAGATGTTAGCCAGATTGGCCAAATTTCACCCAAAGTTAACAATTCAACAGAGCACAGCCTTGAAAGAACTGGGTGTGATTCAGGAGCGGGAGCTAAAACTGCAGCATGTTAAAAGAGATTTGAGAAGCGCGCTGAGGCATAAGTATTCAGAAGCTGCTGCGGTGAATATACATCATGGTGCTTGGAGAAACATGCGACACTTAGAGAACTTCGCAATTCTGCTCGAATCATAGAGTTGAATGGGAGCAGTAAACTGTCCTCCATCAAGAATCATTTTGAAATCGAAACTGTTTCCAACAAATACATCTGAACACATGTTATCGAAACTGCTGGTGTACTGAGGCAGCGGGAAGAGCAGAACAGCTATCAGACAGTTAACGAAATCAATGACCAGAAACATACGGATTTTTTTCATGTCGTGGTTACGTTATGATTTTCCAGTACTCGCGATTTTGCCCATGCTCCACTGTCCAGCTGTCTTCGCGCTTGGTGCCACATATCTACGTCTTGGAGGTCTCTTTCCACCACATCAGGACCAAGTCCCGAACCTCACTTGTTGATGTCAGTAAGCCCTACTCTACGGACCATACAGTATTCATAACCACTTTTATCAAAAGAGGCACCTTTTTCTCCATTCTTCACTTCTTTTGGTGCCTACAAGCGTTTTATCGACCGCCTCAATAGTCAGGTAACGATCAACACAAACAAATCTACCATTCTCTTTCTCTTAGTTCGGAAATTTTTCTGCTGGCCGTTTGCTTGTATATTGTGGTTTACCAATTTCTCGTTTTTGAAATGAAGCAGGTTTTTCGCGTGTTAGGCCCCGAAAAACTGTTATTAGTCTCTTTCAACTGGCGATATAAGGTAACGAAGTCATACATAAGTTATCGTTTATTTCTGGCTGAATTGGGAACCAGTTCTGAATAAAGTGCATAATCGAATAACTGAGGCGGTCGTCAATTAAATCTTATGGCTACCATCTGGCACGGTCACCACCGCAATGTTAGTATAATCAAATCGCACTGAATCCAAATCGAATTTATGAAATTTCTGCATAACACTCTGCGAGACTTCTGATTTGTACTCAAATCCTACATTTACATGGATTGGTGGGAATCACCGAAAACACCGATGACTCTGTATAGTTTGTCAATGCATGAATCTCGGCTGAAACGGGAACACCACTGGACATTCAATTGCATTTTTCTTCTGAAACGATTGTCATAAGTAGAGTTCGAATACCTATATGAGGTGTGCAAGGTTCCTGCATACATGATGATTGACGTAAAGTATTTTCTAATGCATGCACTTGGTGGACATACTTTCAAAAATAATACAATAGGTTGAAACGATGAGGAAAAAAACCGAAATTCAGAAATCACGTTCTTTTTGATCAAGATCTTAAGCACGATAATCGAAAACACGCAAGACTTTGTTTGCATCGGGGTATACAAATTGACGTATACCGTTTCTGTTAATTTTCCGGGGATGAGGGTTTCAATCTTGGCCAACCTGCAGCCATCGGATAGTAAACTTTGATCAACTAAGTCGCAAACTTGCACATCTCAGGTTAGTCTGTTGCTTGCAGAAAAGAGGGCATTGGTGCCAAAAAAATCGTCACTGCAGGAACGCTGAATCGATTTTCGGATTTTTGCAACTTCCACGTTCCTACCTAACAGAATATTTTGTGACTCACCCTCTTATTCATTTCTTTGTTTTCTTTTTTCTGACTCCGCCAGTGAAACTAGTACGTCAATACCTTGTTTAAAGTGAATCAGAAATTGATCGGGGATGAGTTTTCAGTTCGCCCAGTTCGTTTCGCAGGTTTCTTTTGTAATTCGATACAACCGCTTTGCCAGAAGCACTTCTTAGACAAAAAGTGGCTGGAGAGCAGCGACCCCGACAAAAAATGCATAGCATTCGGCCAAAAGATTTCGATTATCAAGGGTATCACAACGAAATGTAACGTTGAACGTTTGGAGCAATTCAGAAAAAAGGTCAGTTTCTCGACTCAGCTCAATTTCATTTCAGAGACAAGTTGACGTCGTATGCACCCAAAGACATCATTTCAAAAATCTTATCGCCGCATTATTTGTGATAAACGATTTTTGCGAAACAACTGTTTCTTTTGAAGAAAGATTCATGCATTTCTATGCACGCTGTTCTTGGCAAAAGTAGGATGCGTAATTTTACTGACACTGGTTGGGACGGTGGAGTTTCTGCAAATATATTCTTAGAACTTGGGGAATATCTTTCAGCATTAAAGGCAGGAACAATTACACCAAAAACATGGGCATGGACATTCCTGAAATTGTTGGAGTATAGATGGAATCGGAAATCAATGGGGGTTTTCAAACTACATTCCGAGCCAAATACTCCACTGGCCTGCGAAAATGTTTATGGAGAAAGAGATTATATCTGTACGATCAGGGAGAAACTAAAAACGCAGGTTGCAGATGCAACTCGACATTCGTTCAGCTATCTCATCCGGCAAGGCAAGATGGATTGGTTCACCCGACATCATTTACGGTGGTTCTTCAATTGCCTTCAGTGCAGTGAAGAAGATCACTAGCGTACCGAGGATAACATTCGTTATTCAGTGAAGTTCAGGGCGGAATTGAACTGGGTTATTAGGATCAAACTTTGATCTTTATAACTTTCAGGGTTGGTGTCTCGGAAGTTTTCCGCTGCCACTCTTAAGTAACGAATTGGGCATCTGTAGTGACCTTCGCGGAAGATCTCCTCGACGAACTGGAACCCGATCACGTTGAAGAACTTAAAAGAAAGGAACGTGATGCTGAACGAGTGACCGGGTGAAGGGAAGTCATGGCGAAGAATGGCAGTAAACCACAAGAAGAGCTCAATGACAGGGATAACTCTAATGAAATTGATAATTCTCCCAGAAACCCTGAGCGCCCTGTTGAAACCGAAGTAATCGGCGATGAAGACCAGTTATTGGTGGACCGCATCAAAGAATTATTGAACGTCGACATACTCGCGTTGTCTAGAAAAGCAGACGTTGTTCGTCCTACTAAGAGGCGTCGTTCTTCGCTGTCTTCGGCAGAAGATAATTAACAAGTTGTATTGGACAAAAATACAAGAAAAAGAAACCTACGTTCTCAAAATATAACAAATTTATCTGTGAATGACGGTGATGATGCATCCGGCACAAATCCCGTTGAGTGATTTTTTTAAAACCGGGTCTTAAAGCAAAAACCAACGAAAAACTTCGGACTTTGCGAGCTTCAAGGATTTCGACAAACTGACAAAAACTTCAGAAATTAATCGGGAGGCTAATTCAAGAGGCCGGCAAACCTCTAAAGAAATATTCGGGAGGCTGAGGCTGAATTCCCCTCTCTCTGCCTTCCCCCGGCATCTGAAACGAATCTGAAATGAACTCTTGTTTTTCTGTTGTTGAGCACTGGGTTGATGAAAGAGGTCATTTAACGATTTTCTTTGATTCAACGTTGACATTCGGAGTTGGCGGTCGACAAAAGAAGTGAGCATGAGAGCTCTGATAAGATGGCTATCTGGCTGTGTCATGGCTGGCACAAAAGAATGTAGCAGCATAAGCTTTGACTTTGCCAACAGGAAACCACAGCACACAAGGGAGGCAAGCTCCATTCCAACTACACATCAAACTACAATATTCGATGATACGGAATCGTTATGGGTGCTCCATAAACCAAGTGACTTAACAACAGAAAAACAAGAGTTCGTTTCAGATTTCAGTGTGTGTCGAAAAAGGTGAACAACGAACGTGTTTGGATCAAATGGCCCGCCACAAAGAGGTGTTAGGCGAGGAGCGGTATCTCACCAAAGTGTCCGGCGAAAGTGTCCGCCGGCAATCATACCGGACAACCGGACAAGTTGGTCGGCTATATCAGCCGACGAAAGTGTCCGGGTGTCCGATCAGACACCGGACAACCGGACACTTTCGTCGGCTACAATTGTGCAGTAAGGTGACAAATTTGTGCCTATACGTTAATCGCAACAAGATTAACTTACGGTCTTTTTGATGACAATCAACGTCAACAACTTTTAGCAATGAATTGAATTGATATTTCAGAGAACTTATGCCAGCTTGATTTCATCACTGTAAGAACCATTCGTTTTCGTACTTTGAAACCCGCCGGCCCTTATGATGGTCGAAATCAGAGTCTGTGCGCCAAAGAATAGCTTTG
>JAQIWT010000793.1:0-15095 GCA_034696485.1 Isohypsibius dastychi | reverse complement strand
CCCCGCTGCAAATCCGTACTTTTGGAGACTCTCCCAAAAGTCTGTCTGGTCTCTATCAAATGCCTCTCGCTCACGTTTAATTTCGCCCACTCCCCAACCCACTCACTCACCCATTCGCCCACTTACTCACCCACTCACTCACCCACTCACACATTACCACATGTTGCGCACCAAGTAATCTTAAGTTTTTGGGGAAAAAACACACCGTATTACAGAAGGTGGGGGGACATGTATGGTCAGGAATCCTCGAAGGGTTCTTGACCATCAAAAGCCCTCGAGGCTTTTGCAGGTATATTTTGCCTTTCGAAACCCCCGAAGCTTCAAAAACCATACTCCAAACTCCCCCTCCCGTAGTCACCCCCACCCCCAACTTTTTTTGTTGCAAATTCAGAAAAACGCATTTGTTTCTTTGCAATCGGGATGACTGTTATCTTACTCGGTAATCCAAACGAAAGGTATTCTCGTTAAATGAACAAATGAAGCTACCTAGGTACCTTCAACTACTCGAAGTTAAATGACATAATTTATTCAAAGAACAAACCACAAAATATCGGGGAGGATTATGACGAATAGAATTCCGTGATTAATGACAAATGAATTCAGTGCTCATACGGTATCTGCTATAAAATTTTGTTTTGTCGGATTCTGCTACAAACAATTGTGTTTTCTTGGATTCTGCTAGTCACTTTGTAATTGATTTTGGTTCCGTTCAGAGAGTTCCACATGGTTCGCTCTGGATTTTATGTTCTTCGAACGGAATTTCGGGCGTTACCCCCCCCCCCCCCCAATCTAAATTGACAAAGCGAACGTTGGCGCAAGGTTGATGCGGTTTTCGCAACATGAAGCTTTTAGAGCGTGCTTTGCTGATTCTGAAGCGCGGAATCAGTCGCCTGAGAGTTTATGGCAGGATTCCATATCACTGAATTTCATTTCACATCAAAAATTCGCTCGTGTTCACGAATCACAACTTGAAATGTCTGCCTCTCGTTAAAACATGTGTGAACATACAGCTCGGTATGCTTAATTGCGGGAAGCATTCATCGCACTAGTTAGCATGGCCTGAGGGCCAGCATTGCCCAGCATTGCTCCTGCGGGCTTAGTTCTCCAGTTCACTTCGAAATTCATCTGTAAGGTCAGTAACAGAAAGAACGTGAATTCAAAAACAAAATCAAGCTAAAATAAATCAGGCCTTTCAATATCGACACTTCGACAGATGCACAGCGGTGGTGTAACCGGAGAGTTCTTCTTTATGGAGCTCAAGTTTGGACTTGCTTGGTGACGGCGACAGGCGACGCTCAAGATTCAATAGCAATGGGACGGCTTATATCAGGCCTTTGCGTACCAGTTCAATTTTTACCACTTATTTCCAGTCTTTCTTGCACCGGCGTTTTGTATAACACCATTGGTTGTTTAATCAGGTCCGACAATAATTTTGGTATTTCTGTAATATTGAATAGTGAAACTGGTGAGGCATATCGATGATTTCTTGCCATTACCTCCTTTGTCTGTGATAACCCTTGGGGGGTCCTGTAAGAGAGATTTTATGAAACGGGATACCGACATCGTATGTAAATAAGCGCTGGTCCGACATCAAATCAGACAGGTACATGAGGTGTTTAAGCCCATCTGAAAACTGTTTCCAGCTGCCGTCATGTTTGACATGAAGGGCCGTCCTTTCCTTCCATATCTGAATTTAAGCCACCTTCAGCAACCAACACTTACCTGATTACTATACAGTGTGCTAATACTAAGTATGGACGTGCCATGACTTTTCGTAGGCCACCTTTCGTAGCAGAACTTTCGTTGCCTTACTCATCGTAGTCCAGAAACCTCGTTGTCTGCTGACATCGTGGTCAAGAGATTTGAGTTTGACTTTTAGTGCCCATTTTTTGACTTTTAGTAGTTTGACCTTTCGTGGTTATAGTGTTTTGGGGCTCTATGGTCTTCTGTAATCTTTCGCCTGCTCGTGAACTGGCTCGAGTGCTTTGAGTTTTGCTTGTGCTTCACAAGCAAAACTTCTTACTAGAAGCTCTTGGTACCATGAATTGTTTACCACGGAACTGCTGGCCACGAATGGTTGTGAAGTGAGTACAAAAGGTTTCTACAACGAGAGCTCTTGGCTATGAAAAGTCGAGATTACGAAAGGTTAACAATGAAACCTTGAGACAACGAGAAGTCTGCCTAGGGAAGTTCATGGCGCCCAGTACGGATATAGGCAATCCGGTGTTCGTAAGTAAAAAGAATACCCACGTTATCGCTCTCGCAGAAAGATGCGTGAAAGCACTTCGCCTCTCGGTTGAAGTGTAGTGGGGTGATCGCGATTTTTTCCGAATAGATGACATGAAGCCAAAATGGATCACACGCCCTACTTCAAATCGACCCATCTCAGTCCGTATGAGTCTAAATGGATTAGATCATGCAGAATCAACTTTTGCGTGATGAGATCCATCCCAATCGCTGACAGTCAGCCATGTGACGTCAATGTTCAGATGTTGGCCGTGTGAGCCATTTTGGCGTCATGTCACCCATTCGGGAAAAATCGCAATCGCCTCACTTTAGCTGAAAAACTTGTGTAATATAAATTCGATCCCGATCAGAAAATATTCTGTTCAAATCTACAGTGGAACGATGGTCAGCCAGGTAGGGGTAATCGTTTAGATACTGGAAACCACCACGAGAACACTATGTAATTAGTAGCTATACTTACTAATAACATGAAAAAATGCTATATTCACCTTATCTGCGGTAACCTCGTTAATAAGGCCTTGGATTGCAACCAGAGCCTCCTCTCCAGGACCTTTATCTGCCCATATGATGTGATCGTTGGTCGGATTCGGAAGCGTCGAAATAATGTCATGCACACAATTTGGAAAGAACAATATATGCTTAATTTTCCTATTACCGCTCCATGCGTATATCTTATGGCAATGGCAATGATTCTTCACCTTGGCAGCCATTGGTGAAAAAGATTGCGCGAGATCACGGACGATGAGGTGATCCATGGGGTTCACTGGAAAAATTGATAATCTAACTGGCACAAGACGAAATCGCAATATCGATAACAAAATTGGGTTAGCTGGCAGAAGGCATGAGTACTTGTGTTGAAACCACTGTCCACAGCAGCCAGCGCTTTCTTTAAGGCAGGTGGTAACGATGCATGCGGAATACTCCGGCTCAAAAAAAATTGTTTGTATTGCTCCCCGAATGCGTCGTCTATATCCTTTTCCCTTTCGAGATGATCTACCCCTGTTTGACCATCGTATTCCTCCATAACTTTTGCTTTTATTTGCTTTGCCTGGATTTTGGCTTTCGCGCACATGAGGTCGACCATCAAGCGATGTGATTGAATGCAAAGCATTCTGCTTATTTGACTAGACATTTGGTGTTGATATTCCATATCCACTTCAAGTTTTATCTTTTCCAGATTCGCTTTTCTTTTTCTCGGCATTATGCACTTGGAATGCGCGAAGGTGACAACACAAAAGATCAAAATGAGATAGAGTGTATTGCCCTGCAGCTATGTTTGTCGCCGGAGTGCTGCTTTCTATTCGGAGGGTTTCGCAAAACTCAAATCGTGCTGAGGACGGGAATCTCTGCAAAAACGTGCGAACTAAATCTCACACCAAAGCTACAATTTACTTTCACTTCATTTCATCCAAAGCCCCTCATTGTACCAAGTTATTCGTTTCTATGGGGAAACACCGACTGGAGATAATCAGAACTCGGAGTTGTTGTAAATAAATCAGTAACAAGTCATCGATTATCACATTCTCAATCAACTATGAATTCCATAGCAGCTCTCACGACGGCAAACACCTTCGACGAAGATATAAATGACAGATACTGTAGCATGATGACGTTTGTGTCAGTTCGCCACGTTATAGAGGAAGGCCAAGGTGTAATCAATTCATTGTTCGAGCGCGAAAAGAAATTTATTGCGAAACATCAGTTGTTTGATGAAGCTGCGAAATCACTGAATCAGTTGAGTGGACTAGCCAGCAAAAATTTACCCATGATAACCAGCTCGCTGTACGGAGTGGCATCAAAAGCTCTTAAAAGTCATCGTTTCTCCATGTCGAAGAATAACCCCTTGTCTGATCTCGAGAGACGAATCTTTTTACACGATAGGTGTGCGAAAGAAATATGGCCAACCGTAATATGCCCACTTTGAAGCATTATCCTCTAACATAAAATATTCCTGTGTCTTCCTCTTAGAAAAGTGCCTGCTATCCGAAAACACCCAATGAAATAGAGCCTCAACCAAAGTGCAACAAAATGCTGAAGGTTCTCGTGTATCTGAGTCAGCAACTGTTCAGCGAGCAATGGAAACTCGCCCTTTTGCCGGACGACTACCCTTATCACGGTGAGCATTGAAATCTGCGACTTCTTGAAAATAACTGCTACTCAAAAGAACCCCCCCCCCCACATTCCGGTTTCGATACGTGTTATATACTGAACCTTCCTGTACTCCGTCCTCTCGTGTAATTGGACACCCTTTTCGCTGTATCGATCGGCTCACCAAGTGCGCAGCCAGAGGGTACACCCGGGGCTCACGCATTGTGTGTGTGGTGAGCCGATCGATACAGCGAAAAGGGTGTCCAATTACATGAGAGGACGGAGTACGTCTGGTTTGCAGTTTGCACAACATGGGGTGGACCGTCTTAGTTGAATCATACCCCTGAGTCCCGTTAAACTACAGATCTCACAATAATTCCCTGAAAGACTAAGCCCCACCTAATTAGTCTATAAAGAGAGCTCAAAGTGGAAGGGTGACCTTGAAGGAAGAATGACATCCACTTCTGGCGGCGGACAAAAAAGAAATTCTTCGTGCGGCACAACACTCAGATCTCGGAACAGAATTCAGGGAGCATTGTTTAGAATATTTTTTTGCGCTTTGTCAAAATGGTCGAGTTTTTCTAAGTTGGCGGAATTGTTGAGATATGGACGAGTCACTTGAAAAATGATATTTTATCCCCATCCCCAAGGGGGGGGGGCTACAATCGGAACTCATATCGTGAGCCATACTTTGGAATCTAGAAAAAGTATCAAAAAGGTAATCCCATTCGCCATTCAGCCCGACCCCAGTGTAACTGATGCGTAATCCACGCCTCCCATATACAATCATGGTACCACCAGCTAAGAATTGTAAATATGGCACGATCGGTACAAAATGTGTGACTACAAACCATGCCACTTCTGTAGAATTCTTAGAAGTTTTCAAAGTTTTATCTGGACCCCTCGGACTACCTCCCTCCTCGCCTCGGTTAGTCTGCTGCTCTGTCTACTATATCGTGTTCGTATATTACTCCCTACAGCCTACCCCCAAGCTAATCGGGTGGGAAGCAGGAGTATGCCTACATTATTTTCGCCATCTCATGTCCATGATGTTTTTATGTGTTTTTCAAATCTGCCTTCTAATTTCCCCATTTTCGAAAGGCTGTCTCTCATGAAAATCCCTGATTTTTTTTTCTGTGAACAGGGGTGTGCCGAGGGGGGGGGGGCGGCTTGAGGGCTTCAGCCTCCCGAATATTTTTACCAGCCTCTCGAATCGAGCCTCTCGAATAATTTCGTTAATTTTTGTGCATTTTCCGAACCCCCGAAGCTCCAAAAACCGTTTTTTTTGTGGCTTTTGGTGACTTTTTGAAACCCCAGAAGCTAAAAAACCGTAATTTCCCAACTCCCCCCGCCCCCTGAGTTCGACCACTCTCCCCCCTGGACCATTCCCCCCTGGACCAAAAAGTCAGCCTCCCGGCTGGACTAGTGCACAGCGAAAAATTGAAAAAAGACCTCAGCCTCCCGAAGTTTTGAACCTCGGCACACCACTGTCTGTGATCAATGGAAACCTCAGATCCAGAAAGATGGATGAAATTTCATCGCTGTGGTTAGAATGGAGGAGCAGGTCATCGATAAAATAAATTTTTGAACCGCCGTATTTTGTGGCTCGATAATATTACAATATGTATTTGCCCCTGAAATATGTGGGGACTTGTTATCTGAGACTTCCGGCTCAGATATGAAAATCGCGATCTGCATTGATCCTGTTGATCACCCGCCTGTACTTTAGCTGCCCCACCGGAAGTTGATCCACCTGTGACCGAGCCCAAGACGACCGAAATTGTGAAGACAGCTACGCAGGTGAAAACGGAACCACGAACATTCTCAGCAGATACAGCCGATCCGGTAGAGGATCCAGAGTATGAATATAGACGTGCTGAGGAACAGAAATTTAAACAGAAAAAATTGCGGAAACGTCAAGAAGAACACAGAAGGTATCAGAATGAAAGAAAAAAGTATCAAACTGAACTGAAGGCCATGCAAGAACTTCCGTGGGAGCCTCAGTCTAAGGTAGTATCAAACAAACTGAAACACAAGCTGCACGAAAAACGAGTGGCAGAGCGGAGAAAGTTGTATGAAGATATGAGGCAAGATATAGACGACAACAGTGGCTGCCTCGATTCAGGCGATATGACACCAGATGGATGGTCCGACGATCCGTTGGAAAATTTGCCCCTCTTGGGATATTCAAAAGCAAACCAGAACCCTCCGAAAAACGACAAAGACCTTGATGATATCGTTCCATACTTGTCTGAAGACGAGCCCGTGCGAATATTCAACTTCAGACACCCAGGAATGGTAAGATGCAATGTTCCGTTGACGATCGAAATCTGTTGTAAGGTATCCAAATCATGTATGCATCTGTTTCTGCTGAATGGAACCCACTCATGAAGTACCATACCGTGTACTGTGTGAATGAATGTACGGATGTCCAGGTGCGAGATCTCTCGGATCTGGATCAAAAATGTTCACCCGGCCGAAATACAACGCGTGCCAACAGTAGGCCATAGTAGTTATGTAGCTAACCACTGGCCCTATATGAAATTTCGATGTTTAACTCCCATTCAAAAATCAAGATTCTTGAGATGAATCTGAATAATACCACTCGAAAGAGTGCCCCAAAGCTCGGCGACGAAAAAAAATATGTGATTTGAAGAGATTTCAATTTTGAGTGGTGAGCCAAGCTCATGATCTCTCGACGGACCTCACTACGAATCACGTTCAAACGGGTGTGCAGCAGCGACCTCAACAGTTTTTGGGTTGATCAATTGGTGCAGACGAGCATGTGAGACTCACATCCTTCCTTGTATTTTGCAACTGCTTGAGCGGTAAAAGTCATCAAGTGGGTGACCCATCGGTTCGTCATTCATGGGGTGGGTCGGAGCGCTCTGACCCAATAGAATGCAATCTGTTACCCACGAAGTGACATGCGGGTTTGTTATCCCATCTCATTCCATAACCCTCCTGGATAAGTGCCCCAGTGGAGTCCATATGATCACAATTCAGTTTTTATGAAAACGATTAAGTTTTGATTCCATCTTCGTAATACGCCGCCATCCATTCACAGCTCCACCTGAGAGTAGAGTCGGAAAACTCATCAACGCAAAAAATGTTTAGTTGTCGCTGTAGGTATCCATCTGACAGCTCAGACTCACACACATAACACATTCTGACTCCTACATGTATGAACACATTCTGTTCTCAGACGGAATCACAACATTGTCCAGAACAGAGCCTAACAAAAGCCAGTTTCTAAAGTCATACATTTTGAAGGGCCGGCTTTAAACCTAGGGGGTGATTACTTCATCGATAGAATAGATTAGGGGGGGGGGGGTATTTAGGAGTACAGTATTCCCTGTTAAAATGAACACTCGCGGTGCGAAAAAAAGCGTTCACCTTACACAGGTGTTCACGTTATGCAGGTGGACCCCTAGGGGGTTGTCTTTATCTCAAGTGGGGGTCCAGCGTATTCATGGGGTCGAGCCTTTATTGTCGAATTACAAACTGGTCAAGCGTAGGCTGCACACTTAGCGCTCTTATGATCCGCAAACTCTTGGTTGAATTTACTTTGCATTTGAAAACACAGAGTTAAATTGGAAGAATTATTTTGGAAGCAGTACTCTTCAATTCGCGATCGATTCAATGGCGTCTTTGACGTCTTGTTGAGTAACGAGTTCAGGAAAACCATTGTATGAGGGTGTGGGGAAGTGGTTCGTACAGAGTTTTTCAGTGTAGTCAGTCTCCAGTTTGTTCATTGTCAACACTTGTTACTACGACCAAGTAAGAAAAACAATCTCGAACCTTCAAACACAACTTGCATGTAACTTAAAGGTAATTCGAAGACTCACAGAAACTTCTGAATTAGACGTTACGTCAGGCCCCAGTGTTTCTCATGTCATTGAAGCGTAAAATAAAATTATACCGGTATTTCCCGTTTCTTAATGGAAGCTGATAACAAATGGTTGCATGAAGCTGGTAAAAAAGTTCATCCCATAACTTCGTGAAAACTTGGTCTAGTCATCTGAAATTTATCTCGACACTGATCCAGAAGCGCTAGGGTACGAGATGAAGCCTATTTCTGTTTGAGCGCTACTGTTCCGAGTTTTTATCTTGGAATTGTAGTTTTTGCGATAAATGATGAGCCTCAAATGTTGGAACACATTGGTGTTCTTCGAGAGATCAAATGCGGTGGGCCTGCAAGAGCGTGAAGTTGGAATATCGCTGTTCACCATCAGGCGGTTACCGAGAGAGTGTTTGGGGTCGACTTGGTAACCGTGGTTGTGATATTACCGTTAATTTTACATGATCACACCTGATTGATGAGTTTTCCGATTCGATCAAATAATAATTAAGAAATGTTCCAGAATATATCGTATTTGGGCATTTCAGCCACAAGGTGGTGGTATTCTACCACTGGTAGAATAAGTGCATCAACTCGACAAGCTTCCACGCATCTCAAGGCATGTCCTGACTTCTCCAGAACATATTGATCCAGAGTCAAGAAGATGAATCTTCACTTTCAGGTCACGGCAGCGCTGTACGATAACACTTGCCGATTTGCAAGCTTGTTGCAAATGTGCCCATGCGAAACCCGTTTTTCTGGTTCGCTAGAGTGCAAAGCGCCAGATCCCGTAAAATTTGACAACCTGTTCTCTGCGCGGGGACTTCGTACAACATTTGTCACAATGCTCGTCGACATAAAGTAACAGTGAGTCGTACGCAGAGGGGGGGGGGGATTTCTCACGCTCTATGCGCATTCTGTTCTAGAACGGTTAGAAATCCGCTTCTCCGCTTTCGTTTTCTGTTCACATCTGACGAAAAGTCAGAAAAACGCACTCATCTCACCGACTTTTGCATGGTTAAATCAATCAAACTCAGTCAGATTTGAAAAGCAGCTCTGACTCTTATCCATTGTTCATTGCTGTTTTATTCACAGTTTTTGATCATCTGACCATTCAGTACCATCTGACACTTTGCCATTTGTGCAACAAAACCACCTCCGAGCAAATGAACAAGCTTTCCTCAAATTTGGTTTCTTCATCTTCTGAGACCACTCCAGTTTCGGGGCAGTTAGATCGTAGTCTAGCATCTACTGTTTGTTTGGCGGTCTGATCTTGTTGGCTAGTGGCTTTTATGTAACCTAATTGGTCGAAATCGAACATTTCTGGTTTGGTTGTGCTCGTACTAATGGAGTGGGTTGCATCAATCAATCGAATTAAACCATACAAGCTCTATGAAAGCATGCTCTGCGGAAACCACTGCCGTATGCAATTTTATACTGAAATGAGATCTTCAAACCTATTCAGTTGCCTCGTTCAAAACTGACAAGGCAGTCATCATTATTTCTTGTTTCAGTACTCTGAATACCGGATAGCAAAACTGATACAGGATGAACCATTCAAAAAGCTGTTCCTGAAAACTTGGCAGATAGCGACGCGTCAAAAGATTATACGAATGGCATTTCAGTGCAGATATTTGAATTCAGACATAGATCTCGATTCAATTGAGCCGTTGTATCTTGACACAGTCTGCGATGACATTGAAGCAATGGCTGGACTAACAACACACAAGCTAAGAGGGGTAAGTCGCTGCAAATCATGCACAGCGCTATGTTCATATTGCATAAGCTTCTTCGTTGATACAGTTCTCCCACGAATTCTCTGTATAACTAGGCCCCGTCTTCCATTTTCAACCTATGGGAGGCGGGGCTTAGCTTTCCAGAGAATTTTTGGGACAACTGTAGCACTGAGTGATGTTGGTAAGCGAAGCCTCGGAAGGAAATCGAATCAATGTCAGCGTTGTAATTGGCAAACTTGATCCTTACTTGATGGTTGCTTCTTAGCGAGCGGCAGTTTATAACAGTCACTGTTTTCCGGCCATTTGGTTGACTGAGCGATGGAGGTGAAAACTGATCACTAATCGACAGTCAAGATCATGGTCGGTGGTCACCATCTTAGAGATGGTCGGTCGAAATGTCAAATAGGGTCGCTCGAGGTGCCATTTTCGACACATTTTTGTATCGTTATGGAATGCCGAATATTTCAAACGTTCATTTATTGACGTAGTGGAAGATAAACTACAAATTCGCACATTTATGATCCAGAAAAAGCAGAATAATAAGCAACATGACAGAATGACTAGCAAACGGAAAAGAAAAGGAAGCCAGAGAAAATTACGAAAATAGAGTCACTCTCTCCTTCGATTATTCCACAACTTTCTGCTGAGGCGTGGTTATAAAGATGAGCCATCATGACTCATAAGGAGAAATTTTGACGGAATTCCGGCTTGCATTACTGCAGGAGAGTAGATTCCAGCGATCTTGAAATCTCATCCACCACTTTGCGCTGAAAGGAAATGAGTTAGCGGTGAAATGAATCTAATGCCAGAAAATCGGGATAACTCACCATTCCCACCAGTTCCCAGTCAATCTCCAATACGTTCATGTCACGCTGCACAAAGGTCAGGCATTTTTCCGTGACTTTCTCCCTGGCAGAAGTTAGTACATCAAACAAGAAAGATCCGTTTTTTGGAGACCCAAAGCCATGGATTGGGACTGGGAGAAATTCAACCATTTCCGTTTCCGCTCAAACATGAAACGGTAGCGGGGCGAAATCCGTATTTGAGACTGGTAGACAGAGTAAGGGCTCCAGCGGAGATCCTGACGGTCCGACTATGATTACCAACATGAACAGAGCGACCATCTCGACAAGCTCAACGTTACCAGTGAGGGTGTGATCACAGCGACCAAAACTTTGAACTCACACACTTGACACGATCGTTTTATATTGCAAATCCTCCCCCCCCCCCCCCCCGTTTTCACAACATGCATAACCAAACGTTTTGCGAATAAAAAATGAATTTTACTACTTTGGAATGCATCTGAACAACTCAGAACTAATTCGCGGTTCAACCTGATCCAACCCAGCTGAATAAAACTGATACGGGGAAAAGCTAGGCCTAGGGAGCTCGCTGCGTTTCTGTTTTTGTGTTTTTGCGATTGAGACATACGGTGATTTCACTCCGTGGATTCGTTCAGGGGGCATCGAGAAATAAAATTCCTAAGAAGTTGTTTTTGGGACCCAGCCCCCCTTCGATCATTATCGTTTGATGGCATGGCTGGATACCCCTACCCTCTTCACGTTTGTTCGAACCGATCCCCCCCCCCCCACCCCACATATCCATCGGCCGCCAGCAGAAGTTATCAATGGTTCAAATAACGAGCCCATTAAAACGCTGGAAGCAGAAACATGAAAATGATCAAAGTCTGCGACGTTCGCTGGTTCCTTCCTGCGTCAATCCAAGCCCCCCTCACCCTCCCCCCGACATGAAACTATATTACGCTATTGACCCCGAATAACCTTCCACTGCCTCCTTTGGTTCGGAATAAGATCGTACGCCTCAGCCGCATGTGAATTAAATTTCCGAGTAGGTGAATTTAGAAAACAGTTGTGGAAGCCTATGCGGGCCAATTTTTGCCACCTTTTACTAGACGGGCAACCGCATAGCCTTCCCCAATTTACTCCCAATAAAACAATTTCTGTGGAACATTACAAATCCTGCCCCCCCCCCCACCCATTTCTCAGTTTGTTTTCATTTGTGTCCGGCAAAACATGGCATAACCCTCCCCCCTGGCCTAATTTGATTTCAAGATGTCCATCACCGCGAGAGCTCAAGAAGGATCACGCGAAGTAGTTTTGTGCTATGAAGTTGCGTGAGCAATGCGTGAACATGTTTACCGATTTCCAGCTTGGCGCGGCGAACCTATGTTGGCAATAGAATACACGATAAACGATGTTTGTTTCAGGACAAACAATGCACTGGTGTTATGGTTCCTGTTAGCTGCAGCAAAGGAATGTCCTTTGGAAAGACAGCCCTTCCCGCTGATGAACTAATAAATCGGCAACGTGACATGATATCAGTTATCATAGATGGGCACGCTGGAGATGTTTATGATGAATTGTAGGTGGCGAAAAAATCCTTGTGCAGATCACCTTAGCATCCTTGTCCACTGTTTTCACTGAATTCCTACCAGAAGAAATGAGCAAGTTTATCAATGGCGGTCGTCAATTTTGAACCATATAGCGAGTTATTTTGAAATCATGTGGATAGAATCATTTTGAAATCACTTGAAGTCGTTCCTTATTGGTCGATCCATATGATTCTACCAAATAATTCACTTTTCGAATGAGCAGCTCGTGAGGTGCTTATTTGAAAATCATTTTGAAATCATTTGGTGCCAACCTAGTTTCATCCTTTCCCAGCTTCATTTTTCTGAGCTCTGGTGCCAGTACTGCCTTTTGAACTCATTCTATTACTTCATATTTGTGATTTAGAAATTATGAAGTACGAATCCAAACGGGCTGATTGTAAGGAAGAAAAGGAATGAAGAGCCATCACAGTAAGATACCCAGTTTGAGTCCACCAGGGAAATGAGAGTTTCAGGCAACTTCTCGCATCTTGAAAATTAAAAGCAATGGGTAAGACAGTGTACTGTAAGAGTTCAAATCGACTCAGAATTTCCAGCTGATTCCATTTAACCAGTAAGTTTTCAGAAATATCATTCCTTTCTCGGAAAAGAGTAAAATAAACAAATTTCACAGAACAACAAAGAGCAGCTACACAACCGTCTTCCAATTCAAAACAGTAAAAATATCCGAAAATGGTTTCGATTCAGGGAGAGAGCCAAGAACAGATGCAGCATTTCCCCGCTGGATTTCCAAACAAATCTTCTGACGTAAAAACTCCAAGGATCTTTTCTCTCCGGTCTTTTCAGCAACTTTTCCTCCAATTTTGGCAATGAGGGAGATGGCAGAGGTTCCCCAGGACCCGAATGTTTCAAATCCCAGCGGACTGAAAAGAAAACGGCTTTGCAGGTTCCGATATTTCTCTTCCTTTTTCCGCTCGGCGAGATTAGCCGCGAAACCAACTGATGTGCTGCATCCAATAACATAAGACAGTGCTAACGTGTCGACCACAGTCACATCCCAGATGAGTGCTTTACCCTGGCTCCAAGGTGTAAAGGTCATACCGTCCGGTCGTTTTCCATCCCCGCGATCAAGACCCGGTGGTTCCAAAATAGACTGAAAGTCCGCGGTGGCTAGCGCCCTTTTTACCGCTCCATTCAATGCGCTATGTCGCATATGCCTCCCGGCGCTGTTTTTGCAAGATAAACCGTGCCTCCCAGTTTCATCCACTTCCGAACCGCAACGACAAGTGTGGGGCTCACACAGTTTAGTCCCCAGCCGCAAACCAACCGACACACGAAGGCAATCGTCATCAAGCCAGTTTCCAACAGTAGCGATCGGCAGGGCGTTCAGCCAGCATCCAGATTCACGGGTAGACACCGCCAGCAGACGCGCTTTTTCCGTCGGCTGAGCTGCTTCAATCAAAAGGTCACGACGTACTTTCACGAGCGGTGAGTCCCAGTCCCGCTGACAACCTTTATTCTCCGCGGACGGCACGTCCACACCAGAGAGATCTCTCCAGATCATTTCTGGGCCTAATGCAACGGAGTCCACATCAAACTCTGGTAACATCAAGGAAATCAAGCTGCGAACGGAGAAAATGGAAGCCAAGTAGGCTGGAAGTGCGATTTCTCCGGCGCGTCTGATCCCAATGCCACCTTCTTTGACGGGCATCGATGCTTGAGCCCAAGCTCCTCCGTTGATTTGGGTGTTCGTGATCCTGGAAAGAGACAATCGGATGACTTCATCAAAATCTGCTAGTTGGCGGTCAATGCGATAGGCTGGACAGGTTCTGAGCACGTAGAGCAGTTTCGGTAGGCTGAGGCAGTTCTTCAAGATGAAGAGTGCTTGGTGAGCGGAGAGCACCTCAAGTCGGGATGTAAGCAGTTTCACCTGTCCGGTTTTCTCTTCCATGGCGAATGGAATGGCTTCGTCGATGAGAGGCGAGCCAAGAAGAGTCCAATCGGTCTTATTTGGAACCGAAATATCCGGCGAAATGCTTTTGATCAAAGCGACTGCATTCTTCCGCTCTTCTGAAGTTCCGCCAAAAACGAAAAGTTCTGATTTCGAACCGTTGAGTTCCAGTCCCACGTTGATACCCTCCTCAATCACAAACTGAAGATCCCGCATGACGGTGTGTGGTTCATCGCAAACAGTCCCGTCATCTAAATACCAACAGTTGAACTGCGAATTCAACTTTTCCGTCAGACCGCGTATGACGATGCAGAATAACAGTGGATAACAGATAACCGAGTGGATCACCCTGATGAACTCCAGTCGCCGATTCCAGTAGATAATCGCCGAAAAAGAGATGGGACGCTTTACGATACATTTGTGAGATCATGTCGAAATACTCCGGTATGCTTGATTTCACGGCATCCAGCATTCGGTCCCGGCGAATAGAGTTGAATGCATTCTTAAAATCCAGTTTGACGAGAGCTGTGATGGAACTGGCAGAGGAAATCACACTGCGTGTTGCATGGACAGCCGCTTCAGCGCCTCCTCTGGATCCATATCCAAGTTGTATGGGTCGTAAAGATTTGCCCATCTTTTCCATAACTCGGCGACTGACAACTTTCCCTGCAAGACGACGTATCGTATTACCGACAGCAATCGGACGGATTCCACCACCCTTCTTGCTTAAAGCCGTCAAGGTAGCCCCATACAAAACAATCGACTCAGAAACATGAATACTATCGAAAGATAGATCAAGAACGCAAATGAAAGAAAACTCCAACATCATTCAATTTTCGAATAATTCACGGTCATCAAACTTGAATTAAATATATTTCATTC
>JAQIWT010000792.1:0-15095 GCA_034696485.1 Isohypsibius dastychi | reverse complement strand
TTTCTAGCACACCCCCTGATTGACTTACCGTGCTTCTTTATACGAGGGGTGTGCTAGAAATATTGGAGGAGACGTACAATCAATACCCTCTCTCTTTCAGTTTTCCCCTGTATTCTACTATGCACTACTACACTATCTATACACCTACTAAATAATATTCTGAGAAATCTCAAATACGGTTATAGAACGCTACCAGACTGTTAAATGGCTCGTGTGAGGCTCCTTGTCAGCTATATGACTGTATGAAACGAAGGATGCTTTCACAGGTCCATATCGTAAAACTACGGGATATAGAAACAAAACAAATCAGATGACAGTTACAAACTTTGCTCGTAGTCTGTGCGTCAGTACTCAGTAGTTATTCAAACATCTGTTTAATGATAAGAGGCCTTGTTGAAACGCGTCATGATCGACCTAGTAATGACCATCCAGAACAAAGCAGGGTTATCAATGCTTGATATGATATTATGGAACTACGTAAATGAACCATAAGTTTCGTTGTTCTCATCGGGATTTTCGCACAAACCAATTTTATCGATTGGAATATATACCGCTGAAGATCGACACCAATTCACCGGAGCACCGTGTTCTCAGCAATGGCAGTTCTTCATACTTTCGTTATTCTGGTAGTTTGCCTGACCTTTTACTCAGAAGCTCTGAGCTCACTAGAAGAATGCCAAACAAAACTTGATACCTGTCTTGGAGCACCGGCCAGCCTCCCAACATCGGTTGAAACGCTCGGATTTCTGATGAAGGCTGCTGAACCACAAGGTCCTAACGCCACCCTCATTTGCGAGTAAGTTGTAATTCGGACATGGAAGAATTCGCTTCGAAAGGGGCGCATTTTCTTTTCAACAAACGTTTCATTTTTTATGTTCCAAACTTCTTCTGTAATGCTCCTCCTCTATTCAGATCCGGTCGAAAAATCAGCACATGCATGTCGGATTTCGCCACAAGCTGTCTCACCGAAGGAACGGAGAACTTTGTTATAAAGAGCGTTTCAAGCCAGGTTAAAAAATGTGAGCATCTGCTTTCGGTGGGAGTAAAGATTTCACCCTGTCTCGCTAATATGACAAACAACAACGTAAACACCACCGAGTGTATTGCCCACTTGAAAGAACCAGTCGGACTACAGGACGGCGTGACAAACGTGACATTCTGGAAAAATATTCAAAGTCAAAAAGAAACCACGTGCATGTAAGAAAAAAATCAAAAAAAAGGAGAAACCGTACTGGTCAATTTGTTTCTTTCAGAGGGACCAGGAAGCTCGCAGATTGCGTACTGACACTGTCTGAGAAGCACTGTGGAAAAGAAATCAGAGACAACATGAATGAGCTCGTTCAGGGAGCCCTGTTTGTTTGCGACTCATCGGGATCGCTGTTCCATTCAACCTGGATTTTGGCAGTGGCGTTTGTCTTGGCTATTTTCCGCTAAAGAAATTTTACATTGTCATTCTTACTCTGACTCTTACTCTTGCTCTGTTCCGTGCTGACCAGCAGAGTGCCACCTCGTTAATATCTTCAAAGACCTACTACAGGGAGCCAGTAGATGAGAAAGATTAAATAAGTGGTGGTCATGTCCATCAATGGTTTGGTTCACCACGCAGCACTTCACGTCAAGTTCACGGAGAGTCCGGTGTGACTGTGACTCCGTTGGACAACTTTTGATAGTCGCTGCAACAATCTCGAACGTCAGAGATCCGGAGCGGCGAATACCGGACAGATCCACGCGACATTTGCGGCTTATGAAGATGGGACTGGGTCACCCAGAGAAATTTCAGTCGTGTCTCTGGTTAACAAACAGAAAACCATGCTACCGAGTCCGCGAGCTGTTAGTACTGCAATGGGCAGAGGCCAGGATCGACCAGACTCGAAGATGACCATGTTGACGTCACAATTCTCCCAGTTTATCGCTCATGATCTCATTAGGCAGGTTGAGCCAGCACGATTTTGAAAGAAACCAAACCAAAGTTTAAACCAAACCAAGGTTCCAAACCAAAGTTTGAACCAAAGTTTAGGTAGAAACGTGGTTTGTAACCAAACATAGGCGCGCGATTTTGGTTACAAACCACGTTTCTATCTAAACTTTGGTCCAAACTGTGGTTTGGACCAAAGTTGGCACCTTGGTTTGGTTTAAATTTTGGTTTGGTTTCATACAAAAGCGTGCTGGCTCAAGGTGCCTATTGCTCGACGATCTGGTGAAGCTTTTTTGCAGAGGCCTGACCCGAATGAGAGTTTTGTTCATGTTTTACGCGGTTTCTACGCGGGTCTCGTCATTTTGTCAAGTCTCGCTGGTCAAGCTCGGAGCATGAGGTTTTCTATTTCAAGGTTTTTCATTTCATGTAAACAGGCACGGAACTAAACTTTACTGAACCTTTCGGTCCGTATGAGTCAAAATTGACTTGGGCGTGGTGAGATCCGTAGTTCCGTACGAATCGCTATCAGTGAGCCATGTGATGGCAACGCTCAGCGGCGTCATTTTGTACTTGTGTAGTATTTCGGCACCCTGCCATCCATTTGTACAAAATTGCGGTCAGCCTAATAAGTGGATGGCGGATAGTTTCACTCTTGATAACAAGAGCTGATGGACAAAGGCGCAGAATTTAACTGTCGAAAACTTTTTGCCGACAAAAACATCTCTTTCGCGGTGATAGCTGTTACTGCATATCAATGTAAGCCAACTTAGAACCAGCTAGAAGTTAACCAAACTCAGAGAAACCTTCGAGGTGATAATAAACAACACATGAATAAACACAATTTTCACGAAGTCAGAGATGACCGAAGTCAGTTATACAAAATCAGAAAAATTCAGACAGACACATTTATGTACCATATTGAATTTCATCAAACTCAGTTTTGGAGATTGGTGATGGGCGTTATCACTATACGCGCTTCCTGGAGTAATTACTCCAGGATAATTATAATATTTATCAGCATACTGATAATTATCAGCATACGAGGTGAGGTCCTCTTTGAATTCCGATAATTTTTGGCTGGCAGTCTCCGCTTGATCGCTCAATATACTGGCCATTGGATTCATCCTTGAATTAATTCCATTTCTTCGAACCGACCTACTTGACTTTATCTGCAGCATCCGAGGTTGCATCCTTGCCTTTTGACCAGGTGTCTGACAAAATATCCTTGGAGCTGTCCTTTGAATCATCCTTCTTCTGTCCATAAACATACGACGTCAAGTTGTAGATTTCGAGGATGAACTCCTTGATGGGCGGCAAATGCCCGGCTTCCGGCGGCGATGGTGTTTCCTTTGCGTAATGCAGTAGCAATCACACGTGCGCTCATCATTAATAATAATTAACTTCGACATGAATAAACGTCAAATTCGAAAGTAACGTGATCAATTGAAGTCACAAAATCTGCGTCAATAAGCCCACGGCGGACGCCGCGAAGCGGCGGACGGGACGGGGCTTATGGCTCAAACCGTTGTTTCGAAATTATAAAGGAATTCAACTACCAGTATACACATCTTTTTTTCTTCCGATTACTAACGTTCTAGATTTATTCACGGATGTGATTTTCTGATTTGACCTCTCAAAAATTTTGTATTTCTCACAGACTGGACTTTTATCAGTACATGAAACAAAACAAAATGGGGTTTGTGAATTCAAGAAATTTTCGTGGACTCACTAAGTTCGACGTAGGCCGCAGGCCGCAGTCGACGTGAGAAAACCGATATCCGCGGAAAGGTTTTTGAATTTCATTCCTTGTTTATTCGGGGAGTTATCTCGTTTCCTTTTCAAGATTTGCGAACAAAACAATTTTCTTCGGGGGAAAGCGTGACGCCTTGGCTTTTTTCTGTTCTATTCCGTGGTACGAATCAACATTCGGTTTACCAGAGTGACCTTTCACTAGAATAACGTCTTGACTAGCCCCGGAGACAATTAACAAAAACGGGTTGTTGTTAAGAAATAATATCACATTTCAAAAGTGTAAGTCGGTAATTTGTTCGAAGCGCCATCATGGCGCTTCGTAGTGTTCAAGAAGCCGAAGCGGCGTGGTTGGTCGCGAAAAATCTGCTCCCGAAACCGAAATCCAATCAGCTGTATCGAGTCCGGATCGCTCCACAACCTTTGAATGTTTTACTGAATTTGGGGAATAGAATGGCTAGAGATCCATCCATCTCGACTTCAGGAAGCCGATCAGGTGTACCGTCAGGCCATCAGCATACGACATGACTATGTTGAAGCTTATATCAATCGGGGAGATGTTCTGCGGAGAATGAATAGAAGTCTGGAAGCAGTGGATGTTTATACGAAAGCGCTGGAACTGATGCGAAGAATCCGGATATCTATTATAACATTGACTAGCTGCGTGTTCCGCGCTACGCGCAGAAATCTGCAGAGTTAGAAAAATTCGCTTTGCAGTCCCAAGTGCTAGGCTGCTACACCCACGCTGTCAAACCCTTCGAACTGTAAGGTGTTCCACTGGAGGGGGGAAGGGAACGCCCTTCAGATTGTTAGGTGTTCCCCGGAAGCGGGGAACCCCTCGGATTGTTAGGTGTTCCGCCGGAAGCATTGTTAGGTGTTCCACCGGAAGTATTGTTAGGTGTTCCACCGGAAGCGGGGAACCCTTCGGATTGTTAGGTGTTCCACCGGTTTGATTGTTAGATGTTCCACCGGTTATAGATCTGCATGTTTTTCGGAATACATCACTTCCTGGCCCTGGTAATCGATAAATTACACGTTTGACGATGGCAATTGAGTTTCTAAATCGGTATTTTGATATGGACCGAGCGGGTCTGAAAAGAACAGCACAGAGGGCGACCATGTGTCTGCAGGTGCGCAAAAGCCAATAGCTCAACTCAATCAGTGTGACACACTCCGCACGTTAGCACTTTAATATAAAGATGTGGCTTATACGGAGCTGAAGAATGCTGACACTGCTTCCAGTGCGCTCCTGTTTTACTTGGCGATGTTTCATGTCATAAAATGGCAATTTTTGTATTTGAACAAATAAACCCTGGAGTTGCTAGTAAAGAGTGCGGAAATACAAAAATCGCGTTGAACAGAAATAACATAGCCCGATTCAAGTCAGACTCAGAATTCCCCGGGCCCGGATGTGACTTAGTGCAATCTTGAAAAGCCATGAAAATACCGAAGCCGAAAAAAGGGCGTAAATATTGATAAAAATGTTTTTATTCACAAGAACCGCTAATTGCAACCCAAACTTCCGATCATAACATGATCCAGCTTACAGCGGAGAAAACTCTGCGCAAGCATGAGTAACGAAAGTTTTCTCGGAAGACTAAAAGATTCATTTCAATCGTGCGGCAAAAGTTCAATTCAGAAAACGCAAGTTCTCACAGAGTGCTGATTATAAAACGAGGGCTTGTTAATTAATATAGTTCTGGCATACTTTATAAAATACAGCATTTCAAAAGGGCCTGCTTGTCCACGGGAAACAGGATGAAGCGGAAATAGTACAGACATTTTTTGCGGTCCATGTCATTTATCGGAAACTGCATCAGAATCTTTATCGGAATCCTCATCAAAATCTTCATCGGAATCCTCATCAGAATCTTCATCGGAATCCTTATCAGAATCTGGATCGAAATCTTCATCGGAATCTCCATCGGAATCTTTCTTGGAATCTTCTTCGGAATCTTCTTCGGAATCTTCCGAACTGGAAATGGAAACTCTGGGACGATACTGGCGTTTTCTGGCTTTCTGCTCCACAGCATCGAAGATCCACCACCCAGATACTGGCTGCACCGTATCTCGCTTCCCGTCGTGACCTTTCTTCTTCAATTCCCCGGTTTCCCCACTATCCGTAACGCTATATCCGACCACACCTGCAACCATTTGGGTCTCGAAGATCTCCCCGTTGTCGTCCACTGTAACTGGCACTTCCGCGTAAGCTTGTGGGATGGAATGGCTTGAACGATGAAAAGTAATTCCATCCAGAACAATACCCTTTTCATCCTTATCATAATAGCAACTGCGTCCTCTTTTGTCGAAGAAGACGAATGCTGTGATCCAGCCAGAAAGGTAGTTTGGTCTTCCACTCGAGCCCCAACGTTCATACGCAATTTTCCCCCAGACGTCTACTGTCTCCGGCGAATCTGGGTGGTCAAACGAGTCGACGAAGTGCGAGAGAACCGGCTTGAGAAGCGAATGCCATTGAGTCGTCTCTTTTCCAAATGTTTGCAGTTTGTCGATCTTTTTCAGCAATTGCACCCAGTCTTCCTTTTCACCAAGCAGAGTAACCTGAAAAACAAAGATATTAATTATACAAATTAGACCAGATTTCTAAGTCAGGTATGACAACAATTTTTAACCGGAAGTGAAAATAACGGCAAAATATTTTGAACCTGGGAATCCGGAGTTTGATCCAAATTTTATGGAAATATTTGTTACAAAAGTTCTAGTTATGTTTGAATAATTCAGATACGTAGAAAAACTGAATAAGAATTAGCCTATTTTTACTCACGCTAAAAAAAACCAAAGATCAAGGGCAACAATATAAACTCAACCCAAAATTGAAACTGGTTCAGTTTTTGGCGCGAAAAATCTTGGTCGAATATTCTTTGACTCCTAACAGAAGTGTTGGGTTTCAAGTTAGCATAAACGAGAAGAAGTAGGTCAAGCCAGTGCCTGGTCAGCCATTTCGATGGAAATGGGTTGGAACTTGAAAACAGGGGGAATTATAAGTCGAACGATCCTTTCAATTTAGCGAATTACATACAGAGTAAGTTATTACAAGCACAATTATTTTATTACAAGAGAAAAAAGCCAGAATTTAGAAACAGAATTTTCTCCTGCCACTTCCGGGTGGACAATTTACAGTAAATCGAGCAACTTACCTTTGGCAATCCACATCCAACCAACTGCATTCTGTATTCAAAATATGCTTGGACAGTGGCCATCATGATGACTGAAGAAACAACTTGATCATTCTCGGTGGTCGTCGTGAAGTCCGGGATGATCCAGGCACGCAGATCCGCATCCACAACATTCTTTTCAATCAAATGTCCCATCTGCACAGCAAGGTCTCCGAAGTCAACCGTATCACGGAATCCCAAGGCTATAATTTCCAGTGTAATCTTCCCTGGATGCTCGACGAATAAGTGACGAAGTTCCTCAGCATGGGCATTAACGTAGAGGTTGAACTGGGTCAAGATGGTCATCCAGATATCGTCAGGCCGAATGACGAGATGATGATGATGGTTGTATGCCCGAAGAGCTGCTCTGATGAAGCCGTTGTCGGCAGGGATGGTTGGAATGGCGGCGAGATCTTCATCTTGGAAGGATGACTGAAAGAATATCGTGCAGGAATCGACGAGTTGACTCGCGCAGGCACCTTTGAACATGGTGATGTGGTCAGTAGCGTATTTCTTTGATCGGCACGGTGCCATCTTGGTAGTCGATTTGGAAGGATAGAAGGACACAGGCATTTCGAGATGCGGGAGAATGGATTATTTGCGGAGAAAATAGATTACCAAGGAATTCCAAGAAGAAATAAATCAGCAGATCGACAATTCCACGACTGGTTGGGTCGTTCTTGGGCCTGGCTGGCTGGTGTCTGTACGTCTCCGCCAATATTTATGGTAAACCCCTCATAGACTTGACACAGACACGATCATGAGGGGGTTTACCATAAATATTGGCGGAGACGTACTGCACCGTTCTTTTAACGCCTACGCATACTGTACAGCCAGAAGTCAGCGTTAACAGTAATTGGAGGAAGCCGTTACGGCGTTTAGGCAATCGCCTACCGTTGAGACAGACAGGTCCTTCTTGGCGTTCGTAAGCTAGTACCTTTCAGTCAGTTAGCCATTTTTACTTAAGTAGTGGCGATCGTCAACAATAAAACAAAGAGGGATAGCGGAAGTGGCCGCAAAATTTAGATCATTAATACTATTAATAATAATTAACCTCTCCTCAGTGCTCAGTGGTTGTTTCGCTTTCTCCGGTTTTCATTACGATCGTCCAAGAGATGCCATAAGTAATAAGAATTGGCAGCTAAAACACGGAAGACCCCGAATTAGGGACTTCTGTTCATCATCTGGGCTGTAACTCGGAATCGGAAAGAAAGCAAATAATCGTCATTTCAGTAAAAGCGAGGCAGACGCTCACCTCCACCGACCACCGCCCCGTTCCCACGATGTCATCGCCATTAGGTCATTGCCACTGACGTCATTTAGCTGAGGTCACACTGACAGGAATTTCACGCCACATCACCTGATAACCGTCTGGCTCACACGCCTGGTGCTCCTCCGTGGTCCGTCTCGCTTTCGTCACTCCCATTTCATTTCGTAGATTTCCGCTTACGATACCTTGTAGTTTCTGTCGAATTGACATTTCTTATCAGTTCTCTTGTCCACTCAATCCTTTTGCATTCTCCGTTGTTTTCTACAAGCTGAAGTTTTCCTTCTTTGAATCTCGAAAACAAGCGGAAATGGGGTGCTGCAGTCTGGAGAATCGCGTTCGTGGTGTGGCTGGTTATTTCATGGTAGGTATCAGCGCGGATGATGCAACAACTTCCTGATCCATTGTCATTCTTCTCTGTTACGCAGATGAGTGCAATCATGGGCACCATTCGTACCATCACCAAGTCGTCTGAAAGGGATATCGTTTCAAATCTCGTGGCGAGCATCGTCTCGTTTCTGCTCGGAGTGCTGCTCCTTGCTGGACTGAAAAAGGTGAGTCCCAAACGAAAACTGAGAAAAACTGCTCGATATCTGATTGATTGTGTAGAATAATCAAGGGATGATTCTGGCCTGGATGATCATACAAGGTGCCCTGACCGCGGTCGCTGCTGGAATGTTCTGCTATGTTACTTACCTTCTGGTCGAGCTGAATGATGATGTCGTATGTCTATCCAGATGAATTTGATGGAATAACGATGGAAAAACGAATTGTTGTTTTAGGCGGAAGAAGAGAAAGGTCGGGAGTTGGATTCGAAAGTCCGAGACTTGATCGACACTACTCGAATGGAGTGTGGAATCATGATGGGAGCTCTCGCGCTTCATGTTGTCATTTCGGTGAGTTGATGAGCAATTCTCGACATTCGGCCAAGTTCTCTGACTAAACAGTATTTTATTTTCATTTTTCTTGGAAATGGGGATAATCAGTCGTTGGTGATGAAGTTTTGAATTTGATTTTCTAAAGTTTGGCAAATTTCTTTCTCTTTGACAGATTGCCTGCATGGTCACCGTGGCGAACTATCTTGGAACAATGAAGGTACGAAATGTGGTTCTCCGCGATGCAGAGCGCGGGAAAGTGGGAGACGTCGTGGTGCGAGCAGTATAGGAAAAGGTCACTTCCGGAAGCAGGTGCAAGAAAAGGATGGACTGCGATTTCTTTGTTTTGTTTTTAACTCGACTCTGACATGTTAATAAATACGGGCAGACTTCTACGATACGGTGGTCAGACGAAGTTACGTTAATGAATCGTAAATGAGTTCTTCATGGCGGTTTCAGTTTGACTTGTAATGTAGTGCATTTTGAGGCAAATGTTTTTATTCATTGTAGCTGTGCCTCGACTTATTTTGTATTTGAGAAAAATATCCATCTGAAGTTCTGTGTTTTTGGTGGTCAAAACTCGGAACACGCATGCAGGAAGACGGGACCGGAAGTTACAGATCCGAAATAGTGAAAAACTTTCGATTTCAACAGCCAAAGACCGGCAATTTCTTCGCGTTTTCCTCCGATGATATTCTAAATCTTTCACGTTTTTAAATTTGAAAGTAAAATACCGCGTGTCCGCTGAAGAAAACAAGATTGGATTCATCAATCTCACTTATGCAAGTTAATAAAAGTCAACCGTTCTTAACAGAAAAACAACCAAGTTCAGAAAGAAATACACAATCGCTTTTTATTACAACGAATTTCAAGATTTCTTGAAACTGCGGAGAATCGGATAAATGCTTTCAAACGCTTCATAGATCTCCTCTCGCACTTTCGCTCCAGTCAGCACAACTTTCCCGGAAACGAAGATGAGCAGCACAACTCGAGGTCGAACCATCCTGTAGATCAGTCCAGGGAACAGTTCCGGTTCATAACTGCAAAACTGGGCATGCTGAAGAACGAGTCCCTCCAACCGGATGTTGAATTTTACATCGCAACTTCCGACCATATTTTGGATTTTAAAGTCGGTGAATTTGGTTTCGAAGCCGAGTTTCTGGATGATTCGAGCGTATTTCCGGGCGGCTAACTTGGATTCATCCTCACTCTTTGCGCCGGTGCAAACCATCTTACCGGAACTGAAGATCAGAGCGGTTGTGCGGGGTTCGCGAATTCGCATGATGACGGCGGCAAAACGCTTGGGATTATATTCGGCGTTACGTGCGTGTTGGGCGATTTTCTTCAGATCCAACTTGCAACCGAGATTTATGGTGGCCACAATATTCCTGAAAATAATGGAACATAGAAAACCGAGGGAGGGATGTCGGCCACAAAAAGTGACGTGATTTTCTTATTGAGAAAGCTCACAGGAAACCAAAAACCAACAACACGAAAAGTAACAAACAAAGCAGAAAATTGACGATTCAACATAGAAAGCCTAAAACAATAAAATGTTATTACTATCGATATCTTCAAAAAACCGGAAAAAAACATTTGAAACTGACGAAACGATCCTGTTCTTGCAAAAATTTAATTCTCACTATCACAACACTAACGTTCTGCAGCCTGATAGAATTCACCGATGTTTTCCAACTCAAAAAGGTCACAAGAACTCAAAAGCATTCACATGAGTAAATCCATTTCCTGCAAATGAAACCGTTCTTTTCGGACCGCATGTGCATTCAACATCTACAGAGCAAAATAAGATTGGAAAGAAAATAATAATAATTCTGGAAACCGGATAGAACCATTCGTCTAACAATTCAAACAAACAACACCGAATCTCACAATAAAACAAGTATCAATTCAACTTCCGGTTGGAGGACATTTCGATTTCTACAAAACACTTTCTTACGATCGATTCACTAGCTAGCTACTCCCTACATCCACTCAGATTTCAAATGAACTCACTGTAATTGTGGGATGATGCCGCTGTCAACAGTAGCAGGAGTTTGAGGAGTCATTGGCATCGGAGTAGATGGCGGAAATCCAACATGGGACATCTGCGAGCGAAAAGTGTTATGCGATGCAGGAGCACGTGGGGTTTCTGGATTATTCCCTCCCGATCCTGACGGCGTCATCGGTGCTGAAAACTTATGAGCTCCGCTGTGAACAAAAGCACTTCCTGAGACGGATAATGGTCCGCCATGACGTTCATCTGCTCCACTTGGCGTTTGCGCATAAGAAGGAATTCGATCTCGAGCTGGAGTGCTGCCAGGATATTCTCGCATAGGAGTACTGCCAGAATAATACTGCTCTGTGTTGGAGAAGGCTGGGCTTGGAAGATCGATGTTGTGAGGATCCATGGCGGAACTGCGAAAAAAATGCAACTTGAGAACTGAACCGAAATATGAGCGTTCAAACCAGCTTCCTGCTCACCGTAGCCTAAAGATCAACGAAAATCAATCAGTTGCTTCGTAAACTTCCAGCTCGCATTGGGCGATATTCGGGAAGAAAGAACGACAGACAGTCAAGTTTCAAAATGTTTCCCGAAATAATTTTGGAAATAAGCTTTGGTTTGACTTCGGTGTTTCGTTACCCGAAGCGTACATACTGCACCCTTCGACCAACTCCATGATAAAGAAACTCCAGCCAGTGGGGGCGTCAACGAGACCCGCACGCGCCTGCAATATACGCTGCAATGCAATACGTAAATAAAGATTTCAGTTCTGCAGATTTTCCGATTTCTTTCGTGATTTCGATCATTTGAAATATCTCTGACTCATTTTCTGCATTGAATTAACTATTTGATTCGGATGGAATCTTGACTTTGTGCAGGTAGGAATTTTGCAGTTGAGTTCAGCGGAAGTCCTGTCTGGTCGAATTTTATTTCCGATTAAATTTGAATTGATCGCTTTCCCCCATTTTCACCGTTCTGGTTTTGATTTACAGGATTCCCGTGAAAATGACCGTATCTTTGGCAATGTTAGCCAAGCACCCAATACGGTTTGGTCGGGTTTACAGGAGAGCCCTGAACATGAGACGCGGAAGATCGGTTCAACAACGGGCGAAGTATTTTTTTATTTCGTCATTGAGTTTCCACCGAAATGTTCGATCAGCACTTTTATTCAATTCAGAATTGGTTAAACAAAACTTATTTGATTCTGAAGTGTGGTTTGTTGTGTATTCAGGCTCGCGCCGTCATTGGGGACCTTCAAAGATGAAATATCTCATGTTGCTTATCAAAGTCATTTCATGCCCGCTTTTTCCGCCGGAAGTTTGGATAGTTTTGATCATTTTGTTCAACGTCAAGGAGGGCCTCCACACAACATGCTGGATTTTGTGAAAACAGCCCTGCTTGGACCACCAGCTGTACTTCCGGTTGATTTTTTCCAGAAAAAGAAATGGGAGAATTTACAGAGCTTCCGATACAGCGTTTGGCATGCAGAAGCTGTGGCTAGAATATCTCCCCCGCAACAGGATGAACTGAAGGTGAGAAACGAAAAGACTGGAAAAAGCCCGAGAAACTGGAGATACTGTGGCCATTTTCCGAACATAGAATATACAACATGTTGGAAATATTTCAATCTTTTCGTTACTTACTTTTGTACTTTATTTCAAGTTTCGTCGTGATGAAATTCTGAGACTGTCTTTGGAGAATTTGATTTGAATAGAATATTCGTGTAAAATTTGTCGAGAAGATTTGTTCCTCACAATTCGTCAGTTTTGAACAAGCAGAAAGACAAAATTTTTGTCTTTTTTTTTAAAAAATTCTGTTATCTTGATGTCACATTCTGGTTATCGACCAAGGTTTATGATATTTGTTATATCTTCGGAAAAGTCTGTCATGATTATCAGCATCACCGATGCAGTCGAGTTTTTCGTTAGCGGAAGAAAAAAACGGAATAGAAAAATATGATTTTTCGATTTTGTGAAATTACATGTTGGAGAGTTCTGAGGGTACTTCTTCTGGTGTAAGAAATTAGTTTCTTCCTCTTTGAATTTTGGTCAGCCCAACATTTGCAAAATCTTTGAAATTCTCGTTTGGAAAAGTCATAACTAAATTTTAGAATCTCTCAAATTTTATCGAGAGGATTTCGGTTGATTTTACTACGTTTTTCTGGCTTGCGAGACATCAGTTAGAGACATACCGGTTTATCAGTCAAAGATTCGGCTGATTTGGTCTAATTTAGGCTGCTCACAAGAAATAAGAAGATTTCTCTCAAAATTTCTCAGTTTGACAGATTTGAAGTTTCTGTTTGATTCGAAGTTCCCCAAAATTTAAGGATTTTGGCTTTTTTCTTAAATCTTCGAACACGGTTTCTGGTGACAGTGATTTGTTTTTTAGTTGAATGCAGTGGACCACTCTTCACCTGTTTCTTCTTCTTCCTCAAGTTCTGCGGATTTATCAAAACCGAAACCAGTTGACAAAAGAACGGAGAACCTGGAATATATTTCGCAGCAACTAGCCGAAAGTCTGCCGTCGTTTTTCACGAAGATCCACAATTATAAAATATATCACCCGGATGTGATTTTTGAAAACAAGATCAGGAATGTGACGACGAAAGGTATCAACAACTATTCGATGCAGATCAGCAAGTATAAAGCGCTTGGACATCTCGCTTGCGCTCACATCCGGATGGATGTCTTGAAAATCACAACACATCCGGAAGACAACACAGTCAGAGTTCGATGGCGGATTCAAATGGTAATACCAAATTTTGCTACTGACTCCTCATTGCGAACGTTATCAATCAATTGGCGGTTCTTCATTTTTTTACATAAAATAAATGGTTTGCCTTTGGATACCGTAATCTGAATTTTTTGAAAGGAATTGATGCTGAAAGTATAGTCGCATTCCAAACCGGAAGTTATTTATTTGTTTAATTGAAATGAAAACCGATTTTTATGGAATCGCTTTTTTGTGTTGAATTATTGCGGTTCGTTTTCAGATTTCAGGGGAAGAATTCAGAGTGAAAAGAAGAAAGAAAAATACACCGGAAAGTCTTTTTCTCGTGAAAAATAATCAATTTGTTTTCAGCTGAATGGAAAGATTTGAACATGCATTATCGGACCATGTAATTAACTACATCGGATAGAAAGATTATTTCATGAATTGTTTGTTATTAGGAATTGATATTTTTTTCGTTCTGTATCGCGATTTGGAAAGTTATCAGCCCCTGATTATACTTTGACTGATGGTCAGTTTGTTTTGCTTTAGTTCGGAAACTTCAAGCCGTTTCTGCAGTTCTGGAAGTTCTTCAGGCCGGGCGGAAGTGCCAACTTGATGGATTACATCGACGGCTTCAGTATATTCCACGTGGGTGAGGACGGACTTATCTACAAACACGTTGCCGACAAAATGATGCCGGATGACCAGAAGGAGAAAGTTGTGGCTAGCAAGTTTGTGAAATTGGCTGCGTTTGTTGGATTCATTGTACCTGCTTTCGTCATGGATTAAAAATCGCTGTGATCCGTTTGTCAATGTGCTTTGTTACTGAATTGGTTGCTTGGAATGTGAAAAAAAATCGGTTCTGAAGATTTCGTACGGTAGTTTTTCCGTGCGTGAGGAATATTGGGTCATCTTCGGACTCTAGGTCAATTACCGAACTGGTGCTGAATTGCTCCGAGAAAAGAAATACCCACTGCAGTGCAATGTTTCAGCTATCAAGCACATGCCCCGCGCCAAATGTAGTGGATTGGACGAAAAGCCCGAGAAATCCACAGCATGTGCAGTGGTCACTGAATTGTCAGATGCAATCCGATGGATCTGTTCAAACAACGACACACTATCACATCTATTTTGCTGTTTTTGTTCCCTGCACTCTTAACAAATAGAAGTACGTACGCATTCTCCATTGTTTCCAACGTTCTTGCGGAGAAAACGACCGATATCGGTCCAGTTAGATCACTTATGACCACCTATGTACAGTTGATCGGCATCTACTGAGACCACGTAGCTATGGCCCGTGGTCTTTTATTGCGGTACTGCTTTTAACCCTATGAATGGTCCTGAAAGTGAGCTTTTACAATGTTTCCACGGGTCTTCATCGGGGGGGGGGGGGGGGGGGGAT
>JAQIWT010000791.1:0-15106 GCA_034696485.1 Isohypsibius dastychi | reverse complement strand
CTAACCAGGCCCGACGTAGCTTATCTTCCGAGATCGAACGGGATCGGGAGCATTCTACGTGGTATGGTCGTAGGCATCTGTTGACCGAAATAAAACTACCTATGTAAAATTGAAGCATATGTCCGGTGGCTCAAGTTGCAATATGCAAATACACGATGCCAGATTATTTCATTTCGGGTGCTTGTTACGTAGAACCAGAATGCGCTGTCAACATTGCCGTGCAACGCTGTTTCAGAAATCTGGTATTTTGATTTTAAATCTCCGTAAATTGTTATGGCAGAATTGCGCAAGAAAAAATCATCAAAGTTGACTTTATATCCGATGGTGAATTTGATCCCCGAAATCAAATCGAATATTTGGAAAGTATCCCAGCTGTCCGTCATTCCCGGCCGAACACAGATTTTGCGCATGGTGACTTCTCCACTCACAAAGGAGATTTTAAAAAATGCGGAAAACCAGCTGAAGCACCGGAAATTTTACGAGGAGCAGCTGTGCCAGTTTCATAATCACGGTTTAGGGTTTATAAACAATATCCTGATGGAGCGAATTACGAATGCCTGTTGGTATATTTATGCACTTCAGCTGAAATGTACACATGCCGAAAAATCAGATTTTTACGTGCCACATCATTTATTTTTGGAGTTGAGTTTACATCGTAAATCCAGCGGCTGGTTCGCCGGATTAGCTGGGAAAAACAAAAATAAAGAAAAAGAAAAGCCGGCCGCGCTGATCCCGTTTCACGACGATTATTTCGTTGACAGAAAAATCAAAAGCTTTATGGAGAACGAGCCAGCTGCTGGTCGGAGAATAGGATATCTTGGCGTTTTATTAGAGGTCAAAATCGGCGAACGCAACAAATTTGAAGAAAAAAATATCGACCAAGATGACCGAAGAAATATTGCGATTCTTCCGCAGGACGATAAATATTTGTCTGAAGCCAAAGCGACAATTGAAAGTAGTCGAGTCTCGTTGGGAAAAATTTGTGTGAAACATGTTCGGCCGACGGTTTTGATTTGACCGGTTTCCTTGTTTCTGAGCTTCCGGTTCATTCTCATTGCGATATACAGTGAACATCCATTCGAAAACATCTGTTTCCAACTTTCCATCCATTATCTTACGGTTTGCTCCGACAACCTGAATACCCGACATTCAGGCCATCTCTAAATGTTCTCTCTCTGTTTCGGTGGGTTCCCCAGGAGCATATCGGACTCCCATAGAGGTGAGATCATTTAGTTTTCTTATACTGGAGAATGCGAATATTAAGTAAGGGTCACTTTTCCATTGCTGTCTGCAGCACGCAAACCACACCCGCGATGAACTTTCACAGTCAGCATCCCGATATCGCCAATACTGTATCTTCCAGAGATTTTCCAAGCCGTATCGAAGCGGCTGAACGGGTCCAGCTGGAATACTATCCACGGCTTCGGTATCCGCCTGAAATCTTTCGCCGCTAATCATGATAGAAAGAACCAAGGTGCCACCTGCAAGAATAAGATCATGACATTTTCTGATAAAATCTTCATTTGAACATTTCAGATATGGCTTCCCCGGAAATCCGGCTGCAAGATAGTTATGAACTCATGGTGTTGAATTCTGGAGCCCACAAAATATACATCGTGAAAATCAAAAAGAACCAAACAGCCTCGTCTACCATAGAAATTTGCCTGCGAAGCTTGTCGGTCGAACTTGTCAAAAATCACCTGAAAACCACAAACTCGGATGAACATCCTTTTGGAAAATAATCAGATTCCGAAGAATTATTGTTCGGCGCTAGGAGATCAATCAGTCGTATTGGCAAAATTCACTATTTACATTCACTAAATATTGACACTGAAAAACCAAGTGTCCACTGGATTGATGAAGAGCTCAAGCTTGAACTGCAAGTGCAAAACCAAAAACTAAATACAATACAATAAAATCTAATTCCACGTCATGCTCAACAAGAAGCCTGGTGTTCAGGTAGCACTTGAATTAAATACGGACCAGCTGTTTAAAACGTTACTCCGGGCAGCCTATATCGAGCGATTTCTTCCTGTCCTGAACTAAAACAATCTCTTCACAGTTCCAAAAAAAACCGGAAACAAAATTCCTTTACACCAAATCCTCAATTGTTACTCATCATTTTATACTTTCAAATCTTCAGTCAAGTCTGATTTCCGAGGAACAACTGTTTCAATAATCTGTACCGGAAATCACTGCATACAGGATAAATAAATAACTAAATAATTAATGAGACTGAAATGAATAACCTGATCCAAATAAGAGCAAAACTAGAAAAATCCATACAAAAGATATCTGTTTGTTGCGGTTGTCTACCAAATCACTTCACGACAAGATAACATCTCATCGGACTTAATTTCAAGCTAACAACAGATCAAAAGAGTACCGAATTTTAAAAAACGTCAATCAAATGCAGCAACAATCCCACAAAACCCGTTTGTTAGAAAAATGCTTGGAACGTTTTCTAAATTGCTTGAAATCTGTGTTCTTCAATCTTATCTGGAAGCTTTCTGAAAGAGCTTCAATCACACCGAACATCGATTAATAAACTATTGCGATTAGTCACTGTGACGACTAATCAATCTTACCTGTTTTGGTGCTGCTTGGTGTTGATTTGGGGGCAGAATATCCATCTTCTGTAATCGAGCGAATCAGCAGAGGACGCGGAATGAAATCCGGAACAGGAACCTCCGTTGATTTTTCCGAAGAAAATGTCAATTTTGTCGCAACGACGTCTGCAGGTTGAAGTGAGAATACGCTTTCTTGAGGCGATTTCGAAGCAGACCGATCAGCTGGAAGATGACGGTAGCTGGGAACTGAGAGCTCCTCTTCGATTTCTCCAAGATCCTGCACTTCCTGTAAAATCGACAAACGTTTTGGCATGGAAGCCCACCGGCGTGGCGTCATTCGATCCGGGAATTCTGTTTGCAATTCTGCTCGAGTTTCAGCATTCGGCGTCTGCAACTCGTTCTCCAAATCTGAATGGCTGAGACTCCGCTTGAACTGTACATGTCTGTCAATAACATCGGAAAAATGTACTTCAATTAAAACAAACACTTGAGAAAAACAAGAACTGCAAAAGTCTTTTTTATTTCTAAAGAACTGGGCGGAGCGATTTTTCTTACTTGGCTCCAACAACGGTCACTTCCCCAAGTGGCTTGTCGATGCTTCGAAAACCTCGACGGTTCTTCAGCAAGGCCAACCGCTTGAAAAATCCGGGCTTCTTCAAATCCACATCGGAAAAGCTTTCAGTTTTCTCGGTTTCCGGGATAGATGTGGAATGGATGCCATTTTCCGCCGGAAGCTGGTTTTTCCCTCCAAACGATATACGATTGGTTTTCAATTGAGAAACTTTGAGCCAGAAAGCTGTAACCTTTTTTCGATAAGTTGATCCTTTTCTGACAAGGCATTAGAAAGATTTTAGTTAAAGAACCACAACAAAACAAGAGTAACTGCTGTCTCCAATAACCGCTCCAATATCACGCAATGTTCTCTTTCTCTTTGCGATTCGATTCGAAAGTTTGAAGATGATGTTAAATTATGGCCGTTGAACATTCAAAAGTGCCATACCACGAAACCAGAACATCCATCCAAAAATATCTTTGAATATTAATATCCTACAAACCAAGCCCGTGCAGAAGATCCATTTGAAGATACATATTGTTTAAGAAATTCAGAAGAAATAGTTTTAGAACTAACCTTGATTCAACAACCCAGCAAAACTTCCACTGCATAAATACAGCTGACTTCCGGTTCACAAAACCGTAATGGGCTGCTTTTTCCCAAGTCGTTTCTTTATTCTATCCGCCGGTCTCGCACAGAAATTCTTCCCGAAAATCTTGATTTTCGTCTCTTTCATCTGGCAAATAAATGTGCATACCGATTTCGGCAGGATCTTTAGCGAATTCTGACGAGTTATCACATGGAACATATTCTTGGTTTCACGAACAACAATTCCTTCGATTCCAACCAAACTGGGATTCACCGCTTCCGTAACTCGCAGCATCGCTCCGTGATAATCTGCTTTCGTTAGATCTTCTTGGGCGAGTGAAATCTGAGAAGCCTGAAGGGAGGAGAGACGAAATGTTTTCTCCATATAACCGCACCATACTCTGTAATTCGTGGAGCGGAAGTACGAGATCGAAACGCTGTTGCTCCTTTGGGATATCAAACACTTTAAGCTCTTTTCGCTCCTTGCTGGTCAAACATTTCCGCTTCTTTTCTTTCTTGACTTTCTTGAGCGATTTCTTCGGATTGAACGCCAAATAACTCTGAGAAGGGAAACAAAGTTAATGAAAAAATCCGTCAGTCTTCAAGTGCAGTTGTGTTCTGGTAAACTTACCTTCCTCCATGCTTCTTCGAATTTGTTCTTGTCTTTGACGAAACCTTCTTTCAAGATAGCCTTCAGATTCTTAAAGCCTGATCCTTGTCCGGCGAGCTCAAAGTCCTGAGAGGTTTTTGAAGAAAGACCTTCGATGGGCGCATATAAGTCCTTGTCTGTGAAACTCATCCTGATGGAATCAAAAGTGCAATCCAAACGTCGTATGTCAAAAACCCATAAATTCCGGTTCTCCCTTTTCCAAGTCGCAGCAGAATTTTGATGAACTGACAATAAAGTTAATCAAATGAAGTAAAAGAAACAGTTCGAACAAATGCCTGAACCAAAACATTCTCATTGCGAGATATCACGCTACGTTGCTTGCGTACGCGAACACCATCTCTTCGTAGACAGATACGCAAGCATCACAGAAATTCAATCAGCCACGCTCTGTTGCGTAGTTCCTTCATCCACGGTGTAGTAAAATTGGCACAGGGGCGAACTTCTCTGTATATCCGTGTGACTGCAGTTACGCTTCCTCGACGAAAAAGTTTTCAGTGGGTCGACGACGATCGACGTGGTTCTTCCTTCAGAAAAAGAGTTCTCTCAGGTAGATTTAAGAGCGCTTTGGTTATCCTTCGCTTTCCAACCATATTTTATATTCTAGATTCCCATTGGTAATCATCCAGTATGGGGCGCCGTCCAGCTCGTTGGTAAGTGGAGATATTGCTTTGGATTTGTCGTTGTGAAAATATGTCTTTGATTATTATTTGGTTTCTGTATTTTGGTTTCCGACTTGGTGGCTAACTTTGGCTGTTCTTTATTACAGTTATCGGTACTGCAAGAACAAGCCGTACCCGAAATCACGTTTCTGTCGTGGTGTTCCAGGTGAGCTAGAAGATATTTTCTCTTCGACAAGTTCTGGACTTGTTTATTGCTTTGTTTTTTGCGCCTTCCGATTTGACCTCATTCCGTTTCAGATCCGAAAATCCGCATCTATGATCTTGGACGAAAGAAGGCTTTAGTCGATGAATTTCCGTTGTGTGTTCATTTGGTGTCCGATGAACTGGAACAGCTCTCGTCGGAAGCTCTGGAGGCAGGACGTATTTGTTGCAACAAATATCTCGTGAAGAGCTGCGGCAAAGACTCTTTCCATATTCGAATGCGCGTCCATCCTTTCCATGTGCTGCGAATCAACAAGATGTTGTCATGCGCCGGAGCTGATAGGTAAGAAGCGGTAAAGTTTAATTCGAAATCTGGTGGCAAATAACAGTGTTTTTTTTCATTTGGATGACGTGGATGATTTTTCGTGATTTTTTTTAATATTCGCGCTCTTGTTTATTTAAGAAGAACATCCGTGGGAAACTGCTCTGAACAGCTTTTATTAATGTCTTTCTGGAAATACTTCCATTCGTTCGTTGTGTACTCGTATTTGTTTTCAGTCATTTATGTTCCCGTTTATTTTAGGCTGCAAACTGGAATGCGTCAAGCTTATGGCAAGCCACTCGGTTTGGCCGCTCGAGTTTCAATCGGACAGCCGATCATTTCGGTTCGCGTGAAAGATCAACACAAGAAGGAGGTGATTGAATCGCTTCGTCGTGCCAAGTTCAAGTTCCCCGGCCGACAAAAGGTAGCATTTCCGGTTGCGATATTTACGGAGTTTGTTCCTTGTTTCACGTGGAATATTTTATAGATTTTCGTCTCCAAGAAATGGGGATTCACGAAATTTGATCGTGACGTCTATGAGGAAATGCGAGCCAACGGAAAATTGGTTCCCGATGGTGTCATCTGTCAGTATAAGCCTGATCATGGACCTCTGAAGGATTGGATCAAACGCAGAACTGCCGAAGCTTCAGCTTGAATGGGCTTTTATAACATCCCTTGCGCATTCGGTAAAATCTTGATTAATTTTTTTCGACTTCTGTTCGGTTAATTTTCAAACGGTGTTTGGAAAATAAATGTGCAAGAGTCAGCAGTTATTGGTGTTCAAAACGTCGTTAGTAAACAAACGATTTTGAATCGGAATCAGCAGGCAGAATAACCGAGAATTATTTTGAGGATGTCGTGAAATATTCTCATGGGTTAGTCATCGGACTTATTTTGAGGTCGTCGGCGTGAATAGCTTTAGGTTCGCGATTGTTGATGTGTGGTCGATCGTGGTCATGCCGGAAACTGAACGGTCTTGTCATATGGCCCAGTTGTTCGTGTTCGTCATGCAACCTGGATATTACGACAACCATGGTTGCGAAGCTCCATATCTGAAATAAGGGGAAATATTGTGCCGGAAATGAGTTTCTGGACAGAGGCCAGTTACGCTCAGGAGAAGACAGATCGAGCCGGCGATGATTTCAACCAGGAAGAACTTGTATTCTCTTAGGTCTTTTTTGTGGTCAGTCTGGAACAAATGGTTTGAAGTTGTTTGAGAATTGGGGAAAAAGAAGTGAATTACGATAACTGGAGTAATTGGTGTTTTTGTCCAGTGGACGATTGTTATGATCCACACAACAAGGTGACTGGCGAAATTGACCAGGAAAATTCCGGTCCAGACGTAAAGGAGTACAATCGACTTCCGGTACATTCCGTAGAAAAGTAAAAAAGCTGCCACGAACAGCAGGAAGAACAGCACCATCCCAACTGGTCCAAAAACTGGAAAAAACCAAGGCATTGGTGATATTACGATCGTATTGTTTTGGATCTACTGTACAAGTACTGAAATAATTATTCTCTGTGATGGATTTTCAATCGATTATCGTGATACTATACTACAGCTTTGTACGAAAATTATCTCTCACTCCGAATTAGAACAAAATGAATTTGTGCATAACACAATATTTAAATTTGCGTTAAAGTTAAACAAAGCGAATCAAAGAAAAGGTGAAAACCAAATCGTCTCAAGTTAACTATTAATGAAAACACCGCAGTTTACCGTAGAATGTTTGAAAAAGAATTTATTTTGAATAGAATGTTTGGAAAAAGAAGCCTACAACACCCGATGTTCCCAAGCGGTCACCCATCTAAGTACTAACCAGGCCCGACATGGCTTATCTTCCGAGATCGAACAGGATCGGGAGCATTCTACGTGGTATGGTCGTAGGCAATAATGCGAATGATAAATAACTTACTCTGTGAAATTATGCAATTATTCAAGGTCTATCAGCTCATTCTTCCTTCTGGTTTTGAAGGTTATTTTCAATGGAAACCTTGTTCAATTTATTTCAGAAAATAACGAGGCTTACACGACTCGTTACCGAGGTGGCAATCATGAATGTAAGAGTCATATATTGCATCATGGGTGGCAATGTTATTCATTTATCGTTGTGCTTACTATGTTGGCGATCCCAGGCTTCAGCCGATACTAACAAGGCCATCCCGATTATTCCTAAAATCTGCAACCCATGAATATTGTCAGAGTTACAATAGCTCCATTTTCGACCGAACTGAACTTACAACAGTGTACGCGCCGACAATCCAGGCACCATCCTCTGGGCCGCAAACAATGCAGATTCTCGAGCATTTTGCTGAAACCATTTTACTTTTTAACACTTCATTCAGAAGAAATCGTTTACGAGCGTCAGAAAAGCTACACATCGGCAAATGCCGCCAATTTACTTCGGTTGACTCGTGACCCTTCAAATGAGTTTAAATTTAGAAATTCTGCTTTCGAAGGCGGAAATAACTTGTTGTTTTCACCAGCTGGAAAGATCAAACAAAACAGTAGCTCTCGTTACATGTTCCAAACACATTCCACAACACTTGATGACACATTTATAAATGTATAATTAGAGCGGAAACGAGACAGGAATGGCCAATTGCGTTGAATCTATTGAAATATTGAAGCTGGAAAATGTGGGGCTTCAGCAATGTTGGTTAATCTTCAGAAAATTGGTTAACTTTCAAAGAGTACGAAAAACAAATTCTGCTTGGAATATCTGTAGTATTATGTCGTTTATTTTGATTCTCAATCAGAGGTCGTAGTATTTTTAGTTCTAAATCGGATTTCGTAAATCCACATCAACCTGATATTATTAACAGCAGCTTCAAATCAGCGGTTAAATTAAAATTATTATGATTCCATATCTTGCAAGGCAGCGTTGCGCAACGGCAGCTTTCTTTTCCGCTGTGGGCGGCGTTGGCGAAATTGGAAAAAGGAGGAAGTTGAGAGCATCTGCTAATTTAGACGTGCTTTATTATTTACACGCTGCAAAAAAATCAGTTTCGGGGAGCGAGCCTGTTGAGACTGTGTTGATTCTTGGAGACTTCTGTTTCAAATTAAATAATCTGTTGCAAGTTGTCGGGATGTGAGTTTCTAAAGAAGAATATCTCTCCAGTGCGTTGTGTAAACTTTGATCTGAAGTGTCAACTGAAGTGATGGAGATGAAGATTCATCAGTTTCCGGGATGTGTCTGACACAGCAGGGGCACCGGCATCCCGTGCGTTTTGCCAAAGGGAATTGTTTAAATTGTTCTATAACATCCAAACAGCTTGCCAAAATAAAGTCCTTTGTAAAAGTGTTGAAGGTGAATCTCGATTTGTCACACAGTTTTCTGTGAATACTTTCTTCGAAACCGCATTCTGCGGTTCGAAAAGGCTGAATTACGCGTGATGTACTATAACAACGATAAATTATCGAAGTTTTCTCGAATTTGACCAAATCTTGTTTTCCTGATTCTGAAGCCGTAAACTGAAACGGTGACCGTTCAATTTTTCCACGAAGATTCTTGCCAAAAACCTTGTAGAATAAATACGGCATCCAATGTGTGTGTTTGTATTACATTTCAATTGAATTTCTGGACCTTGAAAATTATTATGTGACTCCAATGAAGACAGCAAAAGATGCCTTACCAAAATGAGTATTTGATTACGAACTGAACCTGTTTTAGTTGGCGATTATGTTTCAATTACGAATACTTCTACTTTTGTTAAATTCACCTCTTTTCTTTCAATTTATAACACCAGTATTGCTCGAAAAAATGAACCACTTTGCAACAGGTATTTTTTCAAAGCATAAATGGATCTCTACTGCAGTCTTTATATTTTTGTTTCCAGACGATAAAAGTAAAACAGCTGTTTTGCTAGTCAATTAAGACTATAATGTGCATCAAGAGACTTGAAGATTATCATTGTAAATCGTAAAGTGCTTTTCGATTTCAGGAAAGCTCGCGCTGGAATAGAACTTAGCCAGGATAAAACGAGAGATAATCTTTGGGTTGAGAGGAAATATGTTCGATCGCTGTTGCATCGCCTCTCTAATTTTCACTCCCCGTTTTCCACTTCCGCCATCCGGCTCGGTTCCGCGCGTGTCAGTGTTCTTTGTCCCGGACAAACGTAACCCTGTGATCAGAAATTCATTCGCTTCCAAGTTTCTTCGCAATAAAAAGGAGCTCTTTCCTTGTTTCGTCCCGATCGATGCTTAACGTCGTTCCTGTGATATAATCAATTGCCAGCTGGTGATCACTTATTCTTCTCACCTGGCTATATTCAAGTTCGCTTTGTCCCCGTATTGGATCACCAACAGAATTATTAAATGGAGAAAAAAATGGAGAAAACCCTACCGGCTGCGTCCACAAAAATCCTAGCTGCAAATTCTGGAGGAAAAATAATCAGAGTAAAACTTACGTTTTAATTTATAATTTGGTTGCATTGCAATGTCGTTTTTTGTGTTTTTAGCGGCAAGTCTCCGTGCCATGTCAGCTGACTAATTCCCACAAAGAAAGGAGTAAATCTCAGTCTGAAAGCGAATCGATGCAGTCGTCAGTGCTGACAAATGGAACAAAGGTGAGAATTTGATTGATGTCAGAGTTATGAGGATAAATGAACCAGAGCTCGTTATTCGCAAGAAAACAGCATGTCATCATAATTAAAAGCTTTAATTTTACCACAAAGCTCTCTTGATGAAGTTATGAGTATTCAATGAAAAATGTGTTTTTTTTCAATCTTGTTTCGAATGCAAATATTATGAAAAGGTATTTTATCAATTTGATTTTCGAATAATTTATGTCACCAAATTTCTCTACACCTTACCGAAAGAAGGAATTCGTAATTCTGAATACGCGAGTTTACAAATTACTGTTAACAACGCGTACTCTTCATAAGTCAGTCATTGTATTATTCAATCAAAAAATGATTCCAAAATAAAGAAAACGGCCTGAGAAAAAAGTAATATTGAAGGATTTTTTGTCTTTTCATTGTATTTGATTTCTTGCCGCGTCATCGAAAAATATAGTCATTATTTATTCAGATAATGCTCCTTGCAGACTGTTACTGGGTCCATTTCGCACCGGAGTTTTGGGAAAGAAAGCCCCCGGATGCAGCCATTGGAGAATAAAGTGAAACGAGACAAATTACAGGAAAAAACCTCATCACAAACTTCCGGACAGAAAAACAGGCCAATTGGACGACTTGAGCGCGGCAAGCAGATATCTCATTTAGGATTATTCCCGCAAACGGATTCCAGACAAATCCAGCGCCAGTCGACTTCCATGCAAGCGGAAGCTGGAGATTGTCCTGCTGATTTATCCGAGCTCTCTCCCAATCCTGCAGCGGAAAAGAAACTTTCAGGTGACATCAGAACATTGAAAAAACTTTCCAAAAATCACCCGTGTTTTTCTGGTTTTATTTATATGTCATGAATGTGAGATTTGAGTAGAGTTCGTACTAAAAATTTGGATGTAAAAGTCTCAGGTTCCATAAGGTTTTTTTCGCGGAACTACTCGGCTCGCCCTAATCATATTAAGTGATAAATAATGCCATAATCCCATTGCTTTCAAAGTTTCAGGCCAATGGAGAAAACAAGTGGAGCAAATCTCCGAGGCGCTTATACATTATGGAGAAACTCATCCTCAATTCTCCTCACAGCTCTCAACGTGTCGACTGGGAAAGGTAATTTGATTCATACTGAAACCGTAGCACTCTTTAGGGAATTATTACGTGCAAAAAATTGGTAATCAGCAATAGTGTTCAGTCTGGAAGTAATTCCATCTTAGTTGGAAATTTCTGTTGAGAATAATTTATTATGAATTCCACCCAGAAGAATAAAACAGTTAGATACAGAAACCCACATCAGTTTCTTGTGTTGAAGCATTCTATTTCTGGCTTTTGTTTGGAATTTCGACAGGTTAAGTTTTCGACGACTTATCCACACAGTCCATTTTTGTGTCTACTTCAAAAAATTTGTTGCTACCTGATAAATATTATAAAATAAAACGACGAATAAATAACTGGAATGAAAACGTCATGATCATTCGAAAAATCTTGTTGATTTTATCCTGATTATTAAAATATTTTGGTTTCTAGCTCAACGAACAATCACAACTTTTCAATATTGAATATTTAAATAAATATTTAATTAGATATTTGGATATGAAATTGGTCTCATTTAACAAGTGTTCTAATGTTTTATGCGACAAAATCTTGCGGCATTTTATTGAAGTCTTCTCTATTCTCAGTTTTTAGGCGACCGTGACATGAACGCATTATAAATTCAAAACGTATTCCTCGTTCTTGAAAAGTTCGATTTTATCGATTAGTCGCCTGACAAGAAACGTACAAAGTGGTGTGAATACCTTTTTATCAATAAACTGTTGTGCTCTTTTCAGCGTGGTCATGAAAAGCTGAATACCGCTGATCACAATTGATTATATGTGCAATTTTAGATGGTTGGAATGAAGACATTAAAATCGCTCCAAGGTGATCAACTAACAATAGACATCACATTTGACGTCAGTCCTACCATCTTCGATTTTCGCGCCTCATCAAACCCGAGTTTGAGAACACCTCATCCCAAGAATCGAGCTGTTACTTCGGATATGAACGGAAAAAGGCAAGTTGACAGAAAGATAAACCTGATCACCGTTCAAACAAATTGTGGACAAACTGCTTCGTAAAGATTTCTGAGACTTGGAATAAATTCGATTGGAAAATACATTCTATAAACCACCTACAGAATTTAAATAAGATCAGATTCTGTTAATAATTTGATGAAATAAATGCGCACTGCATTGAAAATCCAGGTTCAGTGAAATAAATATTGTAACCAAGTTCTGAGTAAAACAAAACCAGTCTCAATCTTATAATGTACATTCTGCTTCGGCAATAAAATCGGGATATGAGTGTTCTTTAATTGTAGCAACGATGAAAACAATTTCACTTTTCAGGCAGTCATCAGAAGACCTAGTGGAACCCAAGGAAAACCAGCCAGCGATTTCAAGGGAAAGTTCGGCCGGTACAACTGATTAGCAAAAGCAGATTACCGGAATATTTTTTCAGAAATTTAAACCCTTTCACTGTTTCAATCATTAATATAGAGATCACTAAATTCAAATTGTTTAAGTCCAACGACCCAAGTGACAAACACCCTTTCACAAGAGAAGATTTGTGATATTATTATTTTTTCAACAAAAAGTCGTTGTTCAATAAACTGCGCCAGAAAGTCGAGATCATTCCGAAAAATCAAGAAAAAACGAACCGATTCGCGCTTCTATATTCGTATCACAGAGCCTCAAAAACGGGAGAAAAAAATCCGAGATCAAAACATTGTGCTGGCAATGAGAGCTTGATTAGAGAGCGGGAGATCCAGCGGTCTTCTTCCAATTCCAAAAGGGACCGTCCTGTAGGGATGATCCGGTGGCAGGAACGCCGCTCTTATATCAAGGTCTGTAGTCGGAGTAAGCGGGTCAACACCGGGATTGAAATATGTCGTCGGGGTCGTCGCTTCCGAGGTCATGCAAGAGCTGTCTGACAGAAGAATCCGACTAAGCGTTTCCGACATGGCTTCTTGTTGCTTATCTTGGTAGAAGCGATATACGCAAGTCGACATGAAAATGATGAAGAGAAGACTGGAAATGCATCCGATTACGATGAGGACCTCGTGTGCCGATTGGTATCCGCGACTGAAAAGTAACTTATATTACTAGACTGCAGAATCTTAATTGCGCTGGGAAAACGCGAATGTCCGATTGTCCACCAAAAAAGGCAGGAGAATAAAATTGGTAATTGTCTTAGTCAAAACACATGCAAGGCTGAGTTTCTCTCATGTTGTTGCCTACGACCATACCACGTAGAATGCTCCCGATCCCGTTCGATCTCGGAAGATAAGCTACGTCGGGCCTGGTTAGTACTTCGATGGGTGACCGCTTGGGAACACCGGGTGTTGTAGGCTTCTTTTTGCAAACATTTTATGGTGAATCGTCGCGTTTTCATTAATTTAGAATGGTTTGGCTTCCACCTTTCATTAGTTTTTTTTGGTTCAATTTCAAGAGAAAAAATACCATGTTATGAAAAACAATTTTATTATTTTAATGCGGAGTGACAGAAATTATCGGGCAGAGTTGCATGATGATTCACAATAAAATATTTGGAAAAAGAAGCCTACAACACCCGATGTTCCCAAGCGGTCACCCATCTAAGTACTAACCAGGCCCGACGTAGCTTATCTTCCGAGATCGAACGGGATCGGGAGCATTCTACGTGGTATGGTCGTAGGCAAGAACTCACATAAATAATCCATATCAAACTTCAGCATTTGTTCAAGGTTACTCAAATTCCACGTTTCCGCTGAAGAATTATTTTTCTTTTGCGTCAATACATTAGCCATTAATGCATATACCTGCTTGGTTCTTGCGTCTTCGTGGTCAAATTCTTGCAGTCCAGCTCATCCAAAATTCCAGTTTTATTCAACGAAATGCAGATCTTATACACAGTTCCGGCTTTTAAATTACTAATCGTGTAAGTCCGAACCAAATGTTCCATAAATATCATCCGAACCAACGTCCAATTTCCCCAGCCGGTAAATTCAAAATACGACACTCTAAACTGTGATGCAATGGACGGATCAGAGTTGTTCCACGCGAAAGTAATATACTGCTGAGTGACTGCCAGCGGGATCAGCACAACAGGAGCGTAAATCACCGTGACCTTTACGCTTCGATTAACGCTGCCGAATTCGTTGCTGGCCCGACAGAATAGCAACCCGCTGTCCACCCGAAATAACGGCCCGACTTTGAGTAAACCGGAAAACGTCGGAAGCGGATATTCTCGATTTCGCCGAACATCCAACCGGAACCAGTTGATTTTACTGCCGTTTCCGGTTGTTTGACACGGGATCTCCAGAATCGATCCAAGTTCAATTTGGAGAAATGGTGGAAATGTCGGGAAGATTAGTGGTGGGACATTCCGCCATTCTGGTTGTTTAATTAGCGCGACGAGATCTTTTGAAGAAAGGGATGAATTATTCCATAGGCAGGTTGAGTTGGGTTGATTTAAAATGTATTCGGAGGTCAACCGGCAATTCAGTGGCGCTCCGGCGAGAGAGACGCTGATGTTCGACGACAATAAATCTTCCGGGAGCAAAGTTAATCCAGTATTGTCAAGGTCTATCTTCCGAAGCTGTCCCAAATTCTAAAATAATAAAAACCAGTTACAAGAGATCCAAACATTAGAGTTTTCTACAATTTCCAAAAATTTGAACGAAAATGGAACTTTGATGAATAAAGTCCGTACACCGGTGATCTGGAATTTGTTCAAATTTCAAATGAATGTACAAGATGAATCCATAATATTCTTACAAAATTTTTGCCTTTGTTTTCGGGGAAAAAAACTGATAAAAACTACAACATCTAGGAAAACAGAACCAAACTGAATGAATTCTCTTATTCAATTTGGCAGAACGAATGTTTCGGCAATAAATCACAACAACTGTTACAACAAAATTCACTTACCGTAATGTCCGAAATAGAAGCCCGGGCTACAATTCTTTCAAAGCAATTTTTCCAACCTGTCACGTGACGAAAA
>JAQIWT010000790.1:0-15107 GCA_034696485.1 Isohypsibius dastychi | reverse complement strand
TTCATTAGAGTTAATCACTTTGAAGCCGGTATTCACTTTGATTGAATTGAATGCACGACATCAACGCGGTTGGAGCGTTTGGAAATTACCTTGTTTGCACCGAATTCCACTCAATTATAAACGTTTTATTCCTTGAACTTACGATCGCAAATCAAAAACAGTCTCAGTCAGACTCCTGATTCATAGAATAAATCATCAGCTGCAACCATCTTTGTACTTGGAAAAATCGTCAACCCGGAATTACAACAACAGAGAACGCATCATCAGGCATTTTTAAGTTTGGTTAGATCTTGCGTTCTGTGAACGCCCGACGGCCTGGACCGATAATTTTTTTGCCACTGTTGATACAGTGTTCAACGTACGAATTATGATGAAGATTATTTCGGTGGAGATAAAAGTTTTGGAGATCTTTACGCATTGAATTCGCCTGCTTCTTGCATTTAACAATTCCGCTGAATGTTTGCTCCGCCGCCATCGTGTTTTGCTCGCAAGATTCACCGTGCCTCTCTCTGAAGTGCTCTGGGCCGTACATCGTCCGACAACTCGGGTTCTTATGGTTGGAGATATGTAATCCGTCTATGATCTTCGAAATCCGGGACCACATTGTATTATATGGAGCCGGCAACGGAAGGGGACTTTTCGTAGCACGAAGACGGTTGAGCTGACACATGTTATCGTAGGCCAAGAAGAGTTCGCCCCACTCGTTTTCCGGTACTTTCTGCAGTCGCTGATACAACCAAGAAACAAGTATCAAGAACACCTGGCCAAGGCTTTCCGCTCTACACAGAAAAAGATGTTTTGGGTCAGCTGTCCGAGCCACGAGATTCTCACCGGTAAATTGGTGCAAAAAAGTCAATAATTCCACTACCGCGGACAACGTAAACGTAGCCACGGCTGTATGTGATTCCGCGTTCCCCCTCACCCTTGTTCTTATGACACATCTCGTTGGGATCGAATTTTGGGCAACCAGTGTCTGTCACTTCTGACCAGTCTGTTGCGGCGGATAGCATTTTATCGATGTCGGCAGGACTATCGAATGTCCCTAGGCAGAAATGGGTACATGTAAATCAGCAGAGTAAACATATCACAAAGCGCACTTGATACAAGGATTTCTGACAAAGATCCAGCTGCATCGCCGTGCACGGTTGGCTTGCCCTCAAGATGATGATGATCCTTGCAGAATTTTGAATTTCCCAAGGTTTGATTTGTGCACACACCAGGGTAGTTGATAAGTGGGAAGTCGTCAATTTTGTTCTGAAATCGTCGGTCTAAGAAATCTCTTGGCAGAATAGCTTGTATTCTTACCACAACTTTGGCAGCACAGTGTCTGAAACCAATTTTCCACATGCCATCCACAACCGCCAGTTTGTCACATCCTTTCATCCTGCAAGCGTCCGTGCAGTCGTGAGGGTAAATGGTTGAGAAGACCCGTCTGAGGACTGTGGGAAGGCACTGGTTGATCGGCTTTCCGCAGATGAACTTGTAGTCAGCTTTTCCGTTCTCGCGTAGCTCGCTTTGCAACTGATGTTTCCGATGCGCAATTGCAACTATTTTGCCAGTAAATCCTAGAACAGAATCACTAGCAAACAATTTGTCAATAAGACCCGTTCACTTACGATCAGGCCAGCCATGAGTACGCTGCATGATCAAAGCATATGCTTCAAACGTGCAGTGACTGAAGACACTATGAAACCAGAAAGTGAAAACCTAATGACTTATGCCAATGTGATTGACTTGCATTGAGTTCTGCAAATGTTCGGCTAGCCGGCGAGTGAAAAATACTTTCCGTGTAACCAAGATCAATTGTCTTGGTTCAGCATAAAAGCTGTAGTATTTGCTTTCCGAGTTCATCCAGGTGGCGTAATTGAAACGACTTTCACATGACTGGCAGCGGAGAGTCAGATGATGCCCGGTGTAGTATTCACCCGTATGAGAGTAGATGGTTACCTATAAAAGACCCCACAATGACGAGATTGCAGATCGCTTACGAACCCTGATCAGCTATCAAGTCTGTCAGCTGATCAGAACTTAATCTGTTTACTGAAAAAATCTTGACTTTTTGGACTCAAACTGGAAGCGGGTATGAGGGACGAGGAAAAAAGGGTTGATACGTTTTGTGGGAAGTGGCATTATTCTTCTGCAATACAAGTGGTGAGGAGGTGCAGAATCGAGATCTCACAGAAATTTTGTGATAAACTAACCCCCGCCTGATAACTTAAACATACTGAAGGTGAACTAGGTTTTCCAAAGAATTTATGGTGGAACTATCTATCAACTCAAGCGAATGGGAAGATCCGTCTGATAGCAAGTTAAACTATATTCATCGAGCTCACCTCAGTGGGTTCCCGGTGCCATTCGAGCGTTCTTCGAATTCCCTTCTTTTTGCCTTGCTTGTAAGTGCATCCGTTCAAACACTGTGTTTGTGTCGTTATCAACAGCTGTTGACGGTTCAGTACTTGAGCTTCAGATTCCCAGAGATAAGATTTCAAGCCAGATTCTGAGAGATCGCGCACTAGCGAATTAACGATCACTTCAGATAATCCAGAATATCGTCTCAAGAACTGGAACTATCAAGTTCAGTAAAACCGCATGGTATCTGTTATAAACAACGTACATCATTCCTGTTTTTCTCGGGAGTATTCTCGGGCACCCATGTAGCAGCTCTTCTAATTAGCTCGAGAGTCCGGATACCATATCGATCTGTAATCCAAGTGAAAACAAGGCGCTCATCTGCTGATATATCTTGAATCTTTGCTGATTCCAGACTCGCACGAATATCTGAAATGATGGCGGACATTTTCAAATCTCTAGTTTCTGAGATCACGGCGCTCGTTCAACCCAATGACAACAATGAGAAAGTCGAATTCGCAGGCAGGCTACTTGCCGCAAAGAGAGTTCGCTAGTCTAGTCAACGCTTGATGGGCGTATCTTGGCAAGCATTTTGTTTACATCGGACAAAGAGACCGCATACAAGCCGGCTAGAGAGGCAGACAGGAGAGAGCCGAAATAATCTTCTCGCAGTGTTTCGATCTCAACCTGCATTTTATCAGTTTTTATCCTGAAGTTCCGTGCAACCATGGACGAAACAGATTATTCGATCAACACGGATTCTCAGGTAGATTGAAGTGCAAAAAATGAATAAGCTTTTGCCGCTGTATTGTCTGCTGTGTGAAAGCATTTTCATGTTTGCAGGCTGGTGCCGCGTTTTGTTTCGCCGAAAGTAACTGCATGACATATCGATGTGCGTACGGCACTAGTGCTCCAGATCTGGCTCACTTTGTTATGAACTTCGTTGTGGACATCAAATACGAGGTGTATGGGGACGATGAGGAAGAGGGTGGATTTTCGGTCGAGCTGAAGTGTGACAACAAAATTTAGTGAGAAGTTGCTTGCCGTTTCCAAAAACAACCGCCAGTATATCTGGAATTCCTCATTTCAGCACATCATTCATTTCTTCGTCCGACTGGAGCAGCAAAAAGAAGTTTTGTGCCGCTCTTTGCAAGAATGGAAAGAATGTTCCGACGCTTCTTGTTAAGATGAACGCCTCTGAGCTGATTGACTATAGCCATGCAAAAACCAAAGAATTCAAATCGTGAGTTTATTCAGCGCTTTTAATTACTGAACCAATTTATTCACTTCGAGTTTTTTAGCCGGATGCAACAATTGTCAGCCGGCAATGATTTGGTTATTCAGTTAAAGAAGCGTGTTACGAAACTGGGGTTTCAAAAAGCTGACAACGTATTTGTTATCGGTCCGGACACAGTTTTCCGAAACGACAACGGGATAGTCTCGCGAATTAGCATCGAAGAATCTGGTTACATATGGATACATGGAAGACTAACACCCCTCGATTATCCGACTGACCTCCCGTTATCTCTTCTATCCGGAGATCAGCTGCTGCAGAAAATGAGAGAAGTTCTCCCAGCCACAACATTCTTGGCTTTCGGCATGACCATTGGTGAGTGTCAAACTGCAGTTCATACAGAGATTCGTTGTGCGGTCCAACGCGATAGACTTGCTCTTTTGCGGCGATTGTGGTCCAGCTATGAACAACAGGCTGACCTTCAAGTTTCGTAAAAGTAAACGGGTGTAGCCGGCAAGATAGTTGCGTCGGCAAGTTAGTTGCGCACGTTTCGGCAAGATACTGTAGTTACGAGCTGTGGGATTGACTCCAATTGAGATATACTAAAGATTTTCCCTTGCTGAATTCATTAGACTGAATCGTGAAGTGAGCGAGGCACAAAACTATGATTTTCGGAAAAATAAACAATTGTGTTAAAAATTTCAATTCCAAGAATTTCTGACGTGTAAAATGAAAATGTGTGATGTTATGGAACGGAATGGCGCTGATTTTCCACTAGTTTGCCACTATTTTGCCGAATTGCACCCGCAGGAAAGTTGCTAGTTGCGAAAAACTATCTGGCTGACCACAAACGGACAGCCGTAAGAAACAGCGTATGCCTTCGAGAGTTCTGTACTGAAACATGGGGCTTAAAGAATGACTTTCAGTGTCCTGATTCTCTTATAGGAGCCACAATGATGGGAGTGCACTATCAGTCAATTATGGAATGTTTCTTGCGTGTTCCAACAGTTGTCTGCGTCGGAGCGAGCAACACAGGAAAATCCTTGTGCTGCAGCAAGAGTTTGGATTTTATTGCCGTTAAAGCATCCAGTGAGTTGCAGTACAAGAATATATCAGTATCTGCTCTCCGGTCGGCTGTTTTCGGCTCGATGAATCTTCCCGTACTTCTGCATGATCCTGACTGCGCAGACGTGTTGAAAGTTTTATCAGAAGAAACATACGAGTCAAAACCAGTTGCAAAAAACCGGGAGCGAATTATTCCAGGAGCTTCTGGGATCGTCACTTGCAATCCAGATTATTTGGTGAAGTTTCGTGAACTTGATGGGTGAGTGACCAGAATTTCGAAACACAAACATTTGTTACTACCAACACTGAATGCAGGGTGAGAGGATTATCTCGGTGTGTGGTGATACCTTTTTGCGATGAAGTCATGGACTTGAAGGCTGCCGATATTGTGGAACTTAATACGATGTTGGATGCTTTCGCTAGCCAGCTTCCAAACCTTTTGAGCTTCTCAAATGAAGATAGAAAAGATATCGCCGATTGCATGGACGAGTTGTCTCCAATCATCAAAGCTGAAATTGATCGATACCAAGTGCCAATGGAAGCCCCAACCAGAATGGCATCGAATATGGCTCTGTTGTGCGCATTGAGCATTAAGGTGAGGCACATTCGAAGACGTGGCAATTAACAATGCCTTTTTGGAACAGGCCCTCCAGCTGATGTCGGTCACGCTCATTGATCCAGACCAACTGAAGCAGTTTGTTGCCAAGCACATGACAAAAGCATGCATTCAATGGCAGGCACCTCCAGCGATCTCGAAAAAAGCTGCTTTAATACCTGCAGTTCCTGATTCCCCATCGAAAATTGTGAAAGGCGGCAAAGGATTCCCAGTAGTACCTCTTTCTTGTTGAATGCTCAGTCAGATTGCAACCCCCCCCCCCCCACCCCCTTACCCCAACGCACTAGCCATTTCGGCGAAATCAATCACAGCAGTACAGTCCTTTGGATTCAACCACAGAGTCCCATGCCTTGTTTGTCTTCAGCTCTGATTTAGTCGTCAAAAATTACGGAAATCCCTTGTGATTCACCAAAACTCGCGTTGATTATTTTGAAAACAACATCGAAAGTGAGTGGAATAGTGCGAGAAATCAGTTTTTTATCTTCGGGGTTCGGCGCAAAACGGGGTTCCCAGTCATAAGCCTGATGTCTCAGGTGTCAATCACACTCAACTCTCCATCAATAACATGAAAAGTTTCAAATCTTTTGTGAGCAGACCTTGTTTTTGGGCATTTCGAGAAAGAGGGTTTTCAGGTACAACAAGCTGATCTGAATGAGATTTTGCGGTCACTTCTTGCGGCATTCCAGCCTGGTCTCAAAGCGGTATGTGGCAATTAAATCTGTCCAGGCAGTTTCTAAGTGATTTACGTTTTATAGCTGAAGACATGCCTGAAAATCATTCCAGCCAGCTCACTCAACGATGGTGAAGTGCTTGCAGTTTGGGAGTCAGGAGTTCGAGCTCTGCTGAACGAACACAAGAAAGATCTGAAACCATTCCTCGATTTCCGCAAAGCCCTCCCTCTCAATATTGCACTACGCGGGACTGCGAACACCAAATTCACGAAAGGGCCGGGAGGAACACAGAAAGCCGTTCGTGTTCCAATTGAGCTGATTTCAGAGGACGTTCGAGGTATCTTGATGTGTATGGATGAGTGCTCTGTACTATCATATCCTGAAGATCCCAGCCAGCCGATGGAAAGAGTTGATGTCGTTACCCAGTCCACCAGTGCCAGACTTGGCACAAACCCTGTGGATTCGGAATATTCTTTGCAGTCCGCGTTCCGATTTGATTCTCCACCGCGCATCCTTTCAGCTAAAGCGGTCGTTGGTTCGCCAAAGAGTGTTACTGGACAGAGAAGTAACTGTGATCCCGTGTGCGATCGAAACGTTTGAAAAGGTTGTTTTTCCAGCAAAACGAGGCTCTGAGACTCAAGAACCAGCCGTGGATCAACCTGGCGTTACTAATCGCTTGGTTCGGCCGCGCACGATTCCAGGTTTCCGTGTGGCAGAACCGGCGACATTTCACCCAGAGTTTCAGCAAACAGTTGAGGTTCATAATTGTGGTGTTTTCATGCTCTCACTCGAATAAATGTGGTTTTTTACAGCAAAACTGCTCAGTCTGTCACCATGTGGTTGATGAAGCAAGAACTCATCTCACCTGCGCCAGCTGCAATGGAAAATTCCACTCGAGTTGCCTAAAGATCAGATCGACCCGGCTGAAGAATTTGGATAAAAAGAACTGGAAATGCGCTAAATGTTGATATGATTGACTTACTTGTGTCATGACAGAGGGACCCTCTTTTGCTTCTACTCCAAATAGATATGGAAAGATGACCCGATCAGTTTTTGTGCGTTTAAAAATAATCAACTGTTGTTCGTCGCAGAATTATGTGCATCGTTAATGGATCCATATGTGGTCTTGCACTACTTGGATATTGCGTTTTCTGGGAACCCACAGTTTGAACAAAATGCAGAAAAATCTGAACTTGCGGTCAAATGGTCAACTGTTGAACCACTGTGAACTGGTAAACCACCGTGAACTGGTGAACCATCGTGAACTGGTGAACCACAGTGAACTGGTGAACCACAGTGAACTGGTGAACCCCCGTGAACTGGTGAACCTCGTTGAACTGGTGAACCACAGTGAACTGGTAAACCCCCGTGAACTGGTGAACCACTGTGAACTGGTGAACCACCGTGAACTGGTGAACTGGTGAACCACCGTGAACTGCTGAACCACCGTGAACTGCTGAACCACCGTGAACTGCTAAACCACCGTGAACTGGTGAACCCCCGTGAACTGGTGAACCTCGTTGAACTGGTGAACCACAGTGAACTGGTAAACCCCCGTGAACTGGTGAACCACCGTGAACTGGTGAACTGGTGAACCACCGTGAACTGCTGAACCACCGTGAACTGCTGAACCACCGTGAACTGCTGAACCACCGTGAACTGGTGAATCTTAGTGAACTGGTGAACCATGGTGAATTGGTTAATTTTGGTGAACTGTGGAACCACGGTGAACCGGTGAACTATAGTGTTCTGGTGATCCACGTTGAACCGATGAACCTTGGTTAACTGAAGAACTACAGAGAACCGGTGAACAGTTCACCAGTTCAAAAGTTAAGTACAAACCATGCTATATCTACAACAGGAAACTGATCTGAATGTGCCCATAACGGAGTCGTGTGGGCAATGAGCTCAGTTCCAGCTAATAATGTAATTTGTCTGATGATCACTTGCAACTTACGTTAAATTAGGTACGATTTTCAACTCATCGAGAATATAATTCCATTCAGCCGACGAAAGACATGGAACAAATCTATATTCGATTCTGTCAATTGCGTGTCGTTTGTTCGTTTACACTTGTTCAGTCGTCATTGGTGTTCATGCTTGTCAATAATTTGTCAAACAAACAAACACACATAAAAACAACAAACAACCACAAAAAAATATATTCCATTGCATTTTCTCAGTTTTTTTCTTGACTGAAAAAATGTCCGCACCACTTCTCACTTTGATGTACTTTGTTCTTATGCTAAGAAACCAGGTTACTCAGGCCCAAACATGTGGTGTGCCAGGAATCGATAGCATCAATCTACGGAGCCAGATAAGAACATCTACGACAACTGCCCGACCAACCGCAGTCACTGCCTATTCGACTGGAGCCACTGGCTATTACCAACCGAACAGCGCAACCTACGCACCGTACATGTCCAACGCAAATCAATACCCGAACAACGGCTACGGTAACAACCAGATGAACATGACCATGAACAACAATTACGGTGGAAACCAGTATCAGAACGCGCCATCCAGCAACGGTTACGGTAATAACCAGATGAACATGACCATTAGCAATAACTACGGGAACAACCAGTACCAGAATCAGCCAATGAACAACAACCAGTACGGCGGAAACCAGTATCAGAACGCACCATCCAACAACGGTTACGGCAACAGCCAGCCCATGGTTCAAAGTTATGGAAACAGCAACAGCCAGTACCAGAATCGGCCATCTAACAACAATAATTACCGTCAACCCTCTAACAGCGGTTATGGTAACAATCAGCCCAGTAACAGTGGTTACGGTAACTCTCAGGGGTACAGCCAGAACCAACCTGCAAACAACGGCAACGGTAACAACAGGTATGGTCAGAACCAACCAATGAACAACGGGTACGGAAACAGCCAGGGTCAATATCAGAACCAGAATCAGCCGATGAACAACCAGTACGGTGGGAACCAGTATCAGAATCAGCCAATGAACAACCAGTACTCGAGCCAGCCAGCCAACAATCAGTACAACAACCGACCCATGACCCAGAATTCCGGATACAGTGGCGGAAATTATGGTAACCAGATGAATAACCAGTACGGAGGCAACAGCAACTACGGCTCTCGGCCGAACCCAGCGCCTTATAATCAATACCCAGGTCAGTATGGGAGATCCGTTGGTTTTCATGACTTTATCGACTCAGTCAGTGGGTCTGGACTTGGGCGATTGAAACGTGAGGAATCAGCGGCGCAACCTATGGGGCGAATTGGTGGAGGAATTGATATCTTTGCTGAAACTGGAGCAGAAGTCTGTTGGCAGGTGAAGACCCGGTCGAACTCATCTCCAGCTCAAGTTGAAAGGTTTTTGTTGTTCTAGGCTTCCATTCGTCAACCATTGCAGGCAGGTGGAACGGTGCGCTACTGTGGTGGCACCATTATTTCAAGTTTGGTTATTCTCACTTCAGCTGACTGCCTCCGACCAACGAAGTAACCAATTTGAGTTTCTGGAATGCTGAAAGACTAACTATTGTTGTTTTTTTGAATATTAGTGGTGCACCGTTCACCGCAGACCAACTCCGTGTCGATACAGGGTTGATCAGCCGTAACGAAGCAGCCAGCCGGGTAACCCCAACCAGGACTGGTAATGGAATCTGTGGTCAGACCAACCCGGTACTAAGTATCGTCCGTCATCCTGATGCCAGTGTTGATCTCGCTCTCCTTATTCTTCAAAATCCAATCGATCTGACTAATCCATGTCACTGCACAGCTTGCCTACGCAACTTGGAGCCAACTGTTGGGGAAGAGTGCGCCGTCAGTGGTTTTGATGACCCCTTACCAATTACGCCAGGTAACATCCAAAACAGCGTTGATTGGCAACGTGAATGGCTCGGTGGTCTACCGAGATTTTTTTGCAGCGAACACTGACGTAAATTCTCCATTGAGAGACGAACGGCTTAAATGGCTCCATGTCGACGTTCGTGCTAATGTTCCTGATAACTGTCAAGGAACTGGAAACCGTAATCAGACCATCTGTGCTGGATCAGTCTCACGAGGCGGCCCATGTACTGGTGATCAGGGTAATTGTTCATTCGAGAAAATAGTTTCTGTGATGAAAGAGATTCAATTTTGCAGGTGGACCACTTGTGTGCTGGGATACAAGAAGCAACTCTTACTATCTGGCCGCTGTGATCAGTCCAGCAGCCAGCCAAGGAGAAAATTGTCTTGGACGTCCGACACAGTTCTTGAAGATCAGTCCTCTAGTTTCCTGGATTCGAGGGGCCGCATTGAACGCTGGAATCCCGTTGGACGAGGTCTGATGATCTGTCTTAAAAGAAAGGATGATATCGAAAGTCAGTCCTCGACCACCATGAATGCCTGTCTATTTGCTCGAGTCGAACAGCCGCGATTTCTATAAACTATTTTGTGCAGTGGATATCTGATAGTGGATATGTGTGCATATTTATTATTCTACCATGTTACAGTATCGAATCTTTTGTCAATACTTTTTTGCGTCAGGAAAAGTCACAAGCAGATTAAACTCCAGAGTAACGAGCATCAGTACATTACATTTGATGAATTAGCAAGTGGGTCCTCCCATGAGTTTCCAGCTTGTTTTCCCACTTCACTGATCTACGCTACCACATGAGAAAGTCACTCAAAAAACAGGAAACTTTGGTAATGCCCATGGAAACCGCTGTACTCTGTCGAAATCGGCGTGATTTGCTAGATTAACTCGTTGGCGTTCATCCAAAACTGGAATCCTCACAGACTTGTGGGGAATGACTATTAATCAGGCAGCGGTTAAGGGGCTTGCAAGGTAACGGTTCCTAGTATTTTATCGAATCGACGTGATCTTCTAAATACATAAAAAAAGGTACAAACTTGTTGATGTTTGATCCCATGGTGGATGAAATCACAAAAGTCTTACGTAGGTTTCAAATTCGATGAATGTGTGACATGTCTTCACTGATAGTTTAGTTTACAAGACATGTAAACTAAATTTTTGAAAACAAACTGAACTTGACCTTTCTCGTCAATTATGACAGCTATTGTTTGCCTAAGTTTCAGCCAGATCAATCATATTCTGACTTCTTCTGGTTTTAAATATTTATTGTGTGATCCCATTATCTCGTTTCTTGTTCATGCGAATGTTAACTTCCGAAAACACGTTATAAGTAAGGTTCAAATTAATATTCGATATGAGAGTATTCGCTGTTTAACAATTATGCGCCAACAACAAATCAGCTGTTTAGTAGTCAAGACGTCATGCTATCCTGTCTAATGTAGACTTGGTTGGAAGGTGGCTCTGGCAGATCGTTAAGACCGATCAGAGCGGCGTAATGAATTCACTCTTTTTTAACCAATTGAACTCAATTTTACTCAATTTTTTTATGTTTTTTCGTTGCTGAGTTGGGTTGATGATGAAGTTGGGTGAGCTGACAGAATATAGTTCATTTGGACAAAACAAAATTGTCTTTGCGAGTTTACCTAGCTAGCGGACACCCTACAAGTGGGTCAAGCAGACCGATTTACGAGTACAGTGAAGATCTTGTACAGTATTCGCTTATTTAGCAAACTGTCTGATGCTAATGACCAGATGTCCCAATCCATGTCGAGAAACTAGGTTATTACGTCAGTTCCCGGTTTAGAACTAATTGATGGTGCAATAGTAGTATTAAAACATGAGCAATTTGGCCTATGTCCTCGGGCACAAAGATGTGCTGTGTTTTGATGCTGCTTAAAATCTTTACGAAAGAACGATCTGCCGATATTCAGTCATTTTTATGTAATTTCAAACATAATGTTGTCTTTGCAATATTTTCTCTGCTTGTGTCTGGTGTCCACCTGTCTAGCTCGCATAAGTCAGCGTCCTCTTCTTCCACCGGGTAAGATATAGCAATCCACAAAAATCGCTCATCAGGATTATGTTCACAGAGCTTGAAGGATTCTTGGATCCAGAAGCACTAACTTTTGGAGCATTACAGCCTCTCTCAGCGAGCTTCTTCGAGGGCGATATACTTGGTGTTCCAGTTAGAGTACGTTTTTGTATCTGGCTTCCGCCGAAACTTTGTGACTGAGGGTTGCATCCAGGGATTCAATGGAAGTGGAGTGCCACCCAATATTACCTCAACCGGCTCGACCAGCAGAAATGCTATGCGCGATCGCAACAGGCGATGGCCAAATGGAGTAGTGACCTACACGATCGACGACGTGTTCCGTAAGTGTCACAGTTATTTTCCCCGTATGAGGCGAAACATACTAGAAACTTTTTTTTCCTACAGAGGGAACACAGCGAAGTAATATTCTTGAGGCGATGAGGCAAATCGAAGCTGCAACTGATAGATGCATTACTTTTGTTCCGCGCACTGATCCGAGTGTTGTTGCATATATAAGGATTATCAGCGCGGTGGGGTGGGTACCAAACTGATGCACTGTGTGTTTTGAAGAGCGGCTCAAAAAAAACAACCGCAAACGATTTAATTTTCAGGCCGACATGAAATATAGCAGTCTTCATTATTTGAATTATTACGTCAAGGTCAATCCTGAATATAGTCTCATAAAATGTTGATTTCACTTCAAACGGTGTCTCTTTGTCATATCATTACTGTAAATTCCTTCCGTTGTAAATATGCAATCCAAGTGTTACCACTGAAGCTTCGTAAATTCTCCGCTCGTGGGTAACTTTCAAAACGTGTTGGAATGTGTAATTTAATTTTTCTTTTAGATGCGCGTCCAGCATCGGGAGAACAGGAGAACGACAAGATTTATCGTTATCCATTAATGACCGTTGCCCAAATTTTGTCGGTGTTATCATTCATGAATTTCTACATGCTCTTGGCTTCTGGCACGAGCAAAGTAGAAGTGATCGGGATAATTTTGTTCGGATTGTCAGAGAAAATATAGAGCCAGGTTAATCTAATGCCGCATGCAATGACTTACCCTGGCATTCAACTTACAAGTTACGTTCTATAGGTCAGGAGCACAACTTCGACCGCATAGACGACAGTGACAACCAGAACTTTGCATACGACTATGAATCATTAATGCACTATGCATTGGACTTATTTTCGCGTAATGGACAACCGACTATAATACCCCTCGTGCCAGGCCAAAATAGGATCGGTCAGAGAGGCACGATGTCACAGACTGACATTAATGAACTTCGGGCATTTTATGAGTGTGGGGATGGAGGCACTGGTCCTCTCGAGCCAGTTGGTAAGATCTTTCACACAGCCAACAAAAACACCTACTACAATAAAAATTCTTCAGTAATCCCGGAAATCGCAAGGCCGCCATTTCCAGGCTGTATTTCATGGGATACTACGGAGGCAGGCTCTACTTGCGCCACGGTTGCTGGGCGGTGCCAAATTACGGTGCGAGAGTTGATAAGAACTAACCCCTCACTGCAAGATGAAAATTCGTGCACTGGTCTTGCTGTTGCCACCAAATTATGCTGCGTAAGCACCGCTGGAATTCCCGAAGGTACACGGAATATTAAAATTACATTTGGCAGAACATAAGTTTTGTGTGAGTGTAGGTCCGGAAATTGTTCGTCCAGTTACGGGATTGACCACTTGCGCATTCATTCGAGTGATTCGAGCGGGCGATACATGTGACACCATCGCAACATTCTGTGGAATTCCTCGCGCTCAATTGCTCGCTCAAAATTCAGATTTGCAAAATGGGGCATTATGTAACACTCTGGTTCCAGGTCGGAAACTTTGCTGCTAAGAGAGCAAAAAACGGTTAAGTATGTTCAAATGAATTTTTTGGCCGACTCCTAGCTGCAGGATTTTTTTATTCCTGCACTGGGTTTGTGCCTGAATATAATTGTTGGTATAATAAAGTGTATTGACACAAAGTGTACAGGCGGAAATATTTTTTCTGGCTAGCTGGAATATCGTCATATTTGATGCGTTCAACGTGAAGGTTTATGTTCTTGTGGAACGAAAAGTATTTCCCGTTGCGGTGCGAACTCCAACATGCGCGATCAGCTTCAGCCAAGTGAGGTGTCCACTTTTTTTTGAACAGATAAGCTTCCCTTCAACTATCTGACACAATAAGATGTAGAGCGTTTTTACTCGGGAAGAAGTGGTTACCAAGTATAAGAGCATTCTTAGTAAGGCATCACGACAAATATCAGATTCGCATGTACTTCTGAATACTGTTCATAGCTTTTGAGCGCATTCCTCGCGGGTAATCTCTTATACAATCAGAATATCACTTACTCAACATATTGGGATTTTACATTGAGATCGGGATTCGTCGACCAGAGCAATTCGTCGAAAACCTGAATTGAACATATCAAACATGGCTCGAGATGCACCTACAACGTTGTTAACACACGCCGAACTCCGCAGATGAGCTTTCATATTTTAACGTTTTCAACAGTCCTGTTCTACGTATATTGTTATCAATTTGATCTTTTCGTCATCTCCACTTGATTGTCACCAGGGATACCAGTGAAGACCGTCCAAGCTTATCGTATTCGTCAACATATCCTCTCCTCTTAATAACATAACTAGCCGACAAAGATTCGACGATGTTGTACAAAAGGTCATATCCGCCATCGCCACCACGGTCAGACTGAGCACCAGTTCTCGAGTGTGTTTCAGTCTCTCAGTTTCACTCATGGCGCTGTACACTTTTTGCACATATCCTCCATGTTGCCTCAACAGAAAATCTGTTCCCAGTCCGGCAGACTGAACCAGGTCCCGTATAGTCCACACTTTCCAGCCTTCAGTCTGCAATATAGCTTTAACACGCCGAGCAGCATGATCATCATCCGAAATGATCAATATCGTATCGGGACACTTTCTTTGTGCACAGACATTCCTAACTTTTTCTGTGTATTGTTCATCCAGCATGATTTGAGCCTCTCCGCGGAAAATGACTTTGTCACCACGTCGAATATGCAACGCAACATACCGTCCACACTCCAGAAGAGAATAGAACTGAGCGGCAAGATCTTTGTATAAGTCCTACATTATTCGAAGAATGTTTCAGTTTTCAAGTCGAACAACGTCTTACCCTAGTAATCAGTGAATCTAAGATTGCCGGTTTTTTGTCCGATGTGTGTTTTTTCCGGCTTTTTTAACCCTGGTGGTCGGTATAACAAAATCTATCCGTGTAGATTTTGTCCATCCACACAAACTGCCTGCTTTATTTTTACCGGAAATTTTTCGGG
>JAQIWT010000789.1:0-15121 GCA_034696485.1 Isohypsibius dastychi | reverse complement strand
AAGTGCACCCCCGCAATCGATGGCGCTGGAAATCGGGGTGCTATAGCTCCGTCGCTCCCCCCTCGATCCGGGCCTGATGTATTTAACTGAGTTGACGCAGAGGAGTTTTTTAAACGCGTATGAACTTTTTAGACAGCGCAAAACTTCGTTTTAAGGATTTCAGATTTACTGGTGTAACACCATCGCTAGATGCCCTTCATGAGCACGGTAGTATGTTCACTAGCTATATCACTATCTGCACTACCTCGACCAGCTCTAGCGTGATCTGGTCCTTGTACTTTGCTGCGATGCCGAGAGAACTCATACGGTCCAAAAACTCTTCTCTTTCGGACATCTCGTCGATTACTATTTGAAAAATACCGTTTGTGCATTTAAAACAAATCTTCGGCTACGCTCACATTCGTCAAACTCATCTTTACGAGGCGCTGGCATAAAACTAGCGGGAGCGCCGAGCCGACCAAGTGAACAGTCAATGACATCACCACCGTGCCGACCAAAGGCCATAATGTTAGCCAGTCGTGATTTCTCCTTGTCCATGTCAATACCTGTCACCAGATTCGACGCCAAGAATAGAAGCATGTTTCAATGTTTGATAAAGACGAAGTGGGCTCACCTCTTCTGATTGGTGCACTGTTGTCGTCGCTGTACGCACCAGACTGTACGATGTGCTCCAGCGATCTTTTCGAGCGCCCAAAGTGCTTCGCAATGGCGAACAGTTCTTCCAGACTCATTTCATCCACGGTTTTTCTTCGGCGCCGGCGGAAAATAGGCGCAGGAGGCGTATTTTCTCTGAGCAGGGCAGGAAAACTGGCTGAACTGACATTCGCATTTCGTGATCCTTACAGTGAACCGATATCTTTCGACAAAAAGGTCAAATGTCAAAAGCAACTCACTTCTCAGGGTTAATTTGGCATTACGCTGCTCATTGCTAAGTTTGGCTTCTTGGGCCAATACTGCATATCTGGAACAGTTAGTATTTGGTTCCAGTGCCATTCATGGCGAAGGAAGTACCTCTTTGAAACTGTTGGTGCTCTTTATTCGAAGATTCTCCTCTTGAAGTTGACCAGAGGCTGGGGCCCCCTGCCTGGACAGCGTAGTATGGTTTTTCTGCCATTGATTCAGAGGAAAATTACACACAGTAGCTTAAAGAGTTTGCATGTGATTTTTGGCATGCTTCGCAACAATAATATAGAGAGACGGACAGATATGTTAACTGCGAGATGTTTCACTGTGTAATCCCGTTGGTTCGAAATCCAGAGCCGTCAGTCCGTGTATACGTACCTCAAAAAAGTTCATCCGGTTTTCATAGACTAGTCAAGCCTCGCCCTTCTACGTTATCTGGAAACCAGAACAGCAGCAGTCGCAACATATTCGTTTCAAAAAGAAGGAGTTCAGAAAAACTTACTCCACCCCTTGCCCCCGTTAGGCACCGTCAGCCAAAGAAGCCAATAGTCTCTGCCTCAAAACAAGACAAAAAAATACTGAAACCCAAAGTTGAGAAAGTAATTGACGTCTCTCCAAAAGCAACAAAGGTCGACCCAGCAGCCGGACAGAAATGGCGAAACATAACCTCGAAGAAACCAGTTTCGGTGATTTTTCAGTTCAAAAAAGTCTTCCCTACAATTTCAAAGAAAAAGATTCAAGACGTCCTGGTGAAGAATATCATAAAGCATCACGGAGAAGAATCTATCGGTAGAAGAATCGGTCGAAATGATTTGTCCCGTTTCGGATCCTTGTGCGGAGTCCAGTCCGTTCCAGGCGGTTTCCTCCACAAATGGTTTCAGGAAGAAACTATACTCGCCGTATTTCGGCATTTAACGCAGATTGAATTCGATCAGATACAGGTGTCCTCGCCGGAACTGGAGGCTAATATTCGATACCTGGAACACGATTGGAAAATGTTGCTTTTTAATACTCTGAAACAACATGTTCTTGCTGGGAAAAACAGATTCTCTGGGAACAGGAAGAAAGAGGAGATGGAGACTGTCTGGGCTCATTGGAAACGTCTGGGTGATCTCCCTAATCTTGAAGCAAAATCAGAGAAAATACCTGTTTTGTACACGCTGAAGGATCTCACCACCAGAATTGTCAATTTTCCACTGCAGCCTGGGTCAATACAGGGAAGAAAGTCTCCGACTTGTTTTTGGCTAAGATGTGGATTAAATGTACCAGTTTGGGAAGAACTGGTGCACTGCTTCGCTGAACTTTCTCCAGTATATTTGAATTCCAATCCGGATTACTTTGATGAAGATTATCTCTTGCGGCAAAGCGAAAAAGAAGCTAAACTGAATGAAGCTGTGAAGGTTAAGGATATTCTAGCAGCAAGGCGTCTCTGCCGACTGGGATGCTGCACTAATAATCGCGACGCTGTGTGGGGTTTGTTATTGAGAGACAAGGACAATGAAAGGTGGCTGTACGAGGAAATCGTGAGTGACTTTATTCAAAACGAATTTCTGACGGACTGGAGTATGATGAAGTCGGTTGACCAAGTTGCTGGGAACTCGGATCAGTTTTTCAATTTTCTACCAATTCTCCAGCAGGTAAATCATCGAGTTGTTCGCACAATGAAACCCCAAGACACTAAGATTCGCTGTGGAATTTTCCTGCAGCCGAGAGCCAACATGCGGCCATGCCTTTAACAGTGTAAAAATTAGGCACAGCAAGGAGTCAGTGAATGACGCTGTAAACAGGCCTTCAAGTGCCGTGCACCCTCAGATCCTTTGCTTTATTTTCCAGTTGCAAAATCTGGGAAAACCAGTCAGTCAAACAAAAGCTTTGCAGCCTACCTACTAACATACCTGCGCAACATGTTTTGTCACCCTTTCTGAACCAAGGCTGGGGGTAAGGTTCGTTGTGGGGTTTCCTCATCCGAATGAAACGCAACAAATCTGCATGACAAATGAGTTTTGGTTGGCTGGCCGTGGACAAACAGGCGTTAGCCCAGCTTGAGTCACGTCCCTCGGATGCAGAACCGTGATGTTGCAGTCCAGTGTACGTAGAAGCTACAAGGGAATAACTAGCAAGCTACGTCGAGCCTGCTTGACTGGCGGGGGAGGGGGGCTACAGTGTTGTTAATCCCAGAGTCCTTTGTTGGCATAAAATTTGATACAGTTTTTTTTTGCATTTTGCAAAAGATGAATAAGAAAGAGAAAGGCATTGAGAGTCAGATATCGTGCCTACAAATATCACATTTGTAGTGAATACTACCAAACCCGTTGCACCTACTTTTCTAGTTCGAGCAACTGGTATACGGCTCTCCTGGTAAACAATTTAGTCTGTTTTTCAAAGGTCATGCAAATGTTTCAAAGGGACTTCTCCATTGCAGACCGTTTATTGATAAAAGAGTCTTCAGCAGTTAGCGAAACAAAAGAATTCATGTTCTGCAGCAACGCTTTCTCACGCAACCGGTTAATCTCCATGCATGAGCTACCGATCCTTGCAGCACCTATGGCCTACGTGTTCATGAGGACGAAACCATTATACTTCACGTTTCGTGAAATGTACTGTCGTTATTTTCACCAGTTAACCACCTTTTCAATCCATCCGCATGGCATTCTGGCACTGTACTGTTTGTTCGAGAATCTGCTGTTCGCCAAAGAGCCGAGTCTGTGGGAACATTTAAGGATGAAACTGGACATTCATCCAGCTGAGTACGCCGGTCCGTGGATAATATCGGCCTTTGCCGGTTTCATTGAAATAGATCAAGTGCTTTTTCTCTGGGACAGAATAATTGGGTATAACGACATGCGATTACTCCCGCTTTTGGCTGTGTCGATTTTCGTTCTTCGAAAAAAAGCGTTGTTAGCAGCAAAGTCGTCAAGAGAAGTTGGGGCAATGCTATGTGATATTTTTAATGTTGACGTCGTCACTTTGTTGCAAATGATTTTGTTTCTTGGTTGAAGGAAAATAATACACTTCGGTAATACGCTTTTTTCTGGACGGGTTGACAGTATACAGCGAATAATAAAGCAGTTTGCCGTTCGTAATGTTTTGGTATTTGAGACACTTAGATGGCCGAGGTTTTGTACGTTCAAGGAGATAGCTTTATGAAATTAATCATCGAACTGTAGAAAGGGTCGGATAGGCAGTTTCTATCTCCGAACATTGACGTTATCAAGAATGACAGCAACGCTTTGATGAGTCCGAGACAGTAACATAGGATCACGAGGCTTTTGTCACGCGAGCTCAGCCGGAGAACAGAAATACGAGTTCGAGATAAGGAAAAGAATCCGCGAGTTGTTGCAGGTTCTAGGTGGCTAAACATATGCTGAGAACAAATATCCTTCGTCTTCTCATGCCTCACCTATGCTTTTCACACAGTGCGCTTGATTTTTAGATCGGTTCAGACTGTACACTACTATCAATGAAAACTTCTACTAATGGTTATCAAAGATCCACGCTGCTCCCCTTTAAACGAAAAAGAGTCCTCCCCCCCCCCCCCAGTGGTGGATTGTTAAATGGGACTACCCCGTAATCCAGGTTCCCTCCACCAAGCAGATGTGAAGCGGAAAGCATTCTTGCCCCTGTTGCACTAACAGAAGCGTAGCGGACTTCCCTCTCACTGAAACCTCTCCTTAAGCCACACAGCTCTCCACTTTACCGAATGTCTGATAGCATGATGAAACTTTTGATGTTATGGCAGATTTCAACTTGGAATATTTCTGCATCGAATTAGCCTCAATTGTTACCAGGCATGTTCATAATGCGCACGTGTTGAGACAAATAATCCTTCGACCGCTTCTAGCCTGGTAGTAATATTGTCGCATGAGAGCTTGGGTAATCTAGTCTGTATCAGCTGGCAAAATGATTGCATTGAAACGTGGTGAAACACCTCCTGGAAATGCATTGATGGAGCCTCCTCCAAAAATCGAAACAGTAAAAAGTTTGTCATAAATACGAATTTTTTGTCTGACGCAGTTTCTTAGCCCAATACAATAATCAAGCTGGAATCAACAGCGGACTCGCACCATTTGGCTAATTTACCTCTTCTCAACGTATTCAAAACCCACTTCTCGATAGAAAACAGAATGGAAGTGATTCACACAGTCCTTCCAAAAACATCCAAGATGAGGCTACTGCTGAAAAAGTCTGACGAACCTCTAGACACAGTTTATGTTGTGAATATGGAGAGAGAAGAGCCAATCCAGGTTAGCAGTTTTTTTGCCCCGAGCTATACATCGAACCTAGTTAAACGGGTTCCTGTATTGATGAACCGTTTGTGCACGAGTTGCATCGAAACATTGTAAGCTTGTCGAGAGCGGACATTCCTAGCATCTAGCGTTTATTTTCAAATTACTCTACACAAATTTCATCCGTCCTAACGGTTTGTGATAGCCGTTGTTCCTACTGGCTGCACGTCAGCGAAAAAGTTACGGCGTGTACTACTTCGATCTTTGGGCGGACTCTGACGTTTTTTGCATGAAAAGGACGCAGAAAACTTTCCTTGGTTCAGCAAAGTAGACCGTGAGAAGCCGTGCGGAAAACTCTCATTTTATTGAACATATCGTTCTAAAGGTCGGACTTTATTGGAAACAATTTCACACTCTATATCGACCCAGAAAAAACTGACGGATCTATACAGCCATGGGCCCAGCTTGCTGGAATAATCTATGTATGTTGCAAGATCCATATCCATATGCGCCAAAACTGAAAGTGGCTTGCTGAAGTAGGAGCCTCGAAATGTAGGGAATGGTAGCACTGAATGGAAACAATTGGCACTAGTGATGAAACCTGCACCGGGAAAAGCGAGAACGACAGGCTTTTTACCCACAAATGTAAGCACCTATGGTGTCTACACCAGACGCTGATCTAGGTGAAGCCTGTCCATTACTAGTTCCAAATATTCGATAGAGCAAAGACAGTCTGGTTCGAAGATGGCAAAACAGAAGGAAGGTTGTCCTCGATGACCTAACCCTCATGGAGAACGCTTCAGCTGTCCCTTTGCCAGACTTGAGTACGACGTCCCTCCACTCGAAGTCTGCACGATCTGCTGGCTAACAAATCACTCATTCAGGCTGTGAACCAAAAGATGCACAGAAAGAACTACAGCTTTGTCTGAGGATACCCAAGCCACCTCCTCCACCACCGCCTCCGCCAAAAGAGGGGAAGAAAAAGAATGCCAAGAAAACCGGTGGCGCGGATAAGAAACGAGCGCCAGCTGCATCGTCTGCTGGTCAAAAATCAAAAGGCAAAAACAAAAAGAAATCAAAGGCGGGAAAGCTAGCTACCATCGCGCCGGCTTTCGAAGGTATTTTTCCGGAACGAGTCTTTGTAATTTCGATCAAATGCGTCATTTGCAGAAGAAGCGGCACCATGTGCGATTGTAACACGGAAAGATGAAAGCGCATGTGTTATTGAGTTCACATTTCCAATGACAGCCTTCGTTGCCGTAACTGTTGCGCTTACGGCACTTGATCAAAAGCTGGCGAAAGATTTTGTCAAGTACACCTACCCAGAAAAGATTGAACTCCCGTTGTCACAGGAGGATCTTGAGAAACTACAGGCCACCCGTGGTTAGCTCCCTGCTTCGCTGCGTGCGTTTAAGAGAAGATTTGATCTCGATTGAAATTTGCTGATAAACTTCAATGTTTTGTACTCAACGCAGTTTTGTGTTGAAACTGTTGTCATGGTGTCGTGTCGAACCACAAATCTTTTTCGAATGAGCGAGTGTATAAACCGTGTGCATTCTGACTGTATTATGAAAACAAAAAGGATACTCACCTCATGAATACCGCAATGGAAAATTATGAATACTTTGAAAAATGCTTTTAGAAAACAGAGTGAGTTTCGTCTGTTGTGAAATATTTTGACTACAACTGCGTTACTGTTGGTCTTCTCTGTTCAGAAGTACTTCTCGATGTGAAGGCGTCACACAGCTCCTCCAGCATTGATGTGCGAGGTTTGGATGTGAATGTAATCACCGACTCTTCTGAATGGGACACCGACGAGGAGAAATCGAAGTGTGGTTCGAATGTCATCTCAATTGCGCATGACATCAACGAAATCAAAAATGCTTCCTCGCCATCCTCCACCACATCCGAATCTAACCCTAAGCGCTTATTGGCCCGCAGTGAGAAGATTCACAAGACTGCAAATATTGACCACGTTGATGTGGTATCTGTCGCTAATTTACGACAGCCCTCTGAGAGGCCTGCATACTGCAATCTGGTTTTGATCGTCGTGGCAGAGCTGAATGAAATTTTACAGCTTCAGGTCAGTTCATTTTGGCACCCATACCCAAAAATCCAATTGGCTGTTTTCATCATCAGCTTCCACGATACTTGGTGGCTTTGCTGAGTAATTATCGGTACATCTGCAGCAGTCATGGAAGAAATGAACAAGTTGAGCAAATGGATTTATACCTTTCCAACATGCAAGAATATCTTCACAAACAACGGATGTGTAGCCAACAGGATTTTCAAGACCTATCAGTTCGGACAGGTCGGACCATTGCTGTGCTAGCATCGATAATCGAACTCATCGGACGGAATGCCACTCGCGATGTTTTCCTTTTGTCGTATCATAAGCAAATGATCTCCGCGTTTAACGCTCAGGTTCTGTCTAAATTCAATGTACAAATCGAATACTTGGAGTATCTACAGCAGCGGGTGGATTACGTAACCCCACTGTTTGAAGGTACATGCCACTTTTCACTTCGAACGTTCTATGGGTCACTGTCTATGGGTCCAACCAACGACAAGATGAGTAACACGTATTCTGATCTTTTGAGTTGAACATGTCATTCCGTGTTTCAAACACTTCATTTGCCTTCTGGCTACAAAAATTCGACTATGAGCCTCAGTTGATTTCTTTCGCAGATGATAGTTCAGTCAATGGTGACGCTGAGCTACAATTAGCAGATGCAGAAACTCAAACAGATGCTGTTGCTGTCTGCAGTGGTACGTCAATTACTGGGTCGAGTGACCAGAAATGTGTTTTATCAAAGTCGGAAACTCTGCTTGGGGGGTCGCAAAAAGAAGAATGTGCATCTGGAGATGGCACATGTTGCGAAAGTCGGAAAAACCAGGCTCTGTTCAGAACCATAACGGATCTGCACGAAAACTGCAGCACCGAATTATCTGGCACGATTGGCCGGTACACGGCACATACAGATACCAGATTCAGTAGATATCAAGATCTACTTGACAAAATCTCCACAAAGAAAGAGATTCTCCAGAGACACCTGTTTAACCAGCAGAATGGTTTCAAACGGCTGTTAAAGGAGATCCTGACGAGGGATCAACAGCTGGCCGCCTCTGATCGGAAGGCTGAATTACTGCAAGAAGCATTACAGAAAACCACAGAAAAGCTTGACGTAATCAGGAAAGATTACAATTATTTAAATGATAATGTAAGGTGCGACATCACGGACAAAGAAAAGAAGATAGAAAACGTCACGAAAGAAAACGAGCTACTTAAAATTAAACTCAGTGGATTGTCCGAAGATCTCTGCTTGCACCAAAACAAAGCAAAAAGCTGGGTATCGGAGCGGGCCGAGTTGACAAAGGAGACTGCTAAAATGACAAAAGAAACTCAGGATCGTGATGAGGTTATTGGAGCTTTAGAGAAGTCAAAACGAAATCTTAACGACAAGATAGCGGGATTGCTTTTGCTCAACGAAACGCAGGACAATGTCGTCCATAAGCTGGGGAACGAAAAACATATATTCTTGCAGCGGATGGCGATTCTCGAAGGTGCTAGAAAAGAAGATTGCGACAGACGAGCAGGAAACGAAAAAGATATGGTTTTACGGCAGCTGCAAGCAGGACTGAATGCTTCAATCTGCGACAACAATGAACTACATTCGGATGTCCAAGAGCTTAAGAAACAACGGAAAGAACTCCAAAATGTGGTTGAAGAACTGACAGCAGAACTCTCAAAGTGCAAGGCAGAACTTGTTCAGAAATCCCGTGCAACCAAAGATTTAGCCATGGAACCCAGACCTGAAGCGGAACCATCACATACTATGTCTGAGATCACGAGCCTCGATCAATCAGCTAACAAAACCAACGCCGCTGAGAACGATGTTCGTTTCGAAGGAATTCATGAAAAGCTGCGTATGGACCTAGAACTTTTGGGAAAAGAACTGTTGGAATCAAAAACAAAACTGGTCGAAACTGGGAAAGAAAGAGATCTGCTGAAAGCACACTTAGAAGAGTGTAAAAGTCAGACTTCGCTAAACCAAACTCTACTCACTAATCTACGACAAGAAACGAACGAAAAAGAGAGATTCAAGCTGAAACTGCAGGACACCGAAGCTTTGCTTAAATCATCTCAAGAAAATGCTGCGACCTTCAGAAGCAATCGTGGATCTCGTGAGAATGGTGATCTGAATAATGTCTCCAGCGCGAACACCAGTGTTAGTTCTGACATGATAAGCCACCTTAAAACAGTTTTAGAAGAGAGAGAAAACATTATTCGTGCAATGGAGTTTGGAAAGGATGCACTCATGCAACGGTTACACGGATTGCAGATTGACAAAAGCCACGCTGAGAACCAGATCCTTGATCTTCAAGATCAGCTGACAAGAACTGTTACAAAACATCAGCAAGAACTCGACCTTCTCAAAGTAAATTTGGATATGAAGCTGAGAGAGTCTCTGACTAGACTAGCACAGAAAGGAGAACAATACGAGTTCGTCAAAATCAAGATGGATCAGCTTTTGAAGCAAGAAGAAGGCCTCAACCACAGCATCACCCAGGCGCATTCACTGAAGTCCCTAGCTGAGCAGAAACTGGAACGTATCCTAGATCAAAAATCAAGAGAAATCGATGAGTTAGAGCTTCAGATCAAAGCTCTGCAAGAGCGTGAGCAAAGACAGCAGCCAACAATGGCTGAAGCTGGGCAGATGACATCTGCTACTGAAGTCAAAGTGATGTGGACCCAGACATCTGTTAGTTTCCAGCACGGGTATGACCTTGAGTCAGGCCAGCAGCTTCGAGATTTTTATCAAATTGCGACGAGTTCGAAGCTGGTTCAAGCCGAATCACCAACTGAGCTCCGAAATGTGTCATCCCAAGCCAGTCCGTACGTCCGCAGCGTAAACAATCAAACGGTAATCGAGCGCACGGTTGGAACTGCACAAACAGAATCGATTGATGTCGAGATAAAGTTCGCTCAGACGGAAATACGTTCCTACCGGTCGAAAGCGACTCAGACAACGGAAGTGAGCTCTTTTCAGGAAAAGACGGATATGTGTCTTAAGCCAGCAGTTCTTCCGATACCGCAGCCTCGAAAAAGAGTGAAAGCAGAACTCCCTGTTCGTTCAGAAAACCCTGGCCTCAACACTTCAAATGTGAATACGATCTCCGACGGTGAATCGCAATCACTGCTGGAGTTCGTTGGCCCTCTACCGACATCTTCGTTCAATGAGTGCATTGAACCACAGTCACTGAGTCAATCAACTTCAGTGTCTTCAAATTTGTCAGAGGCATTGGAACGAGAGCAACCAGATACACCAGTGAAGCCACCGCGAATATTTTCGCAAACTCCTATGGGTCTCACTGCTGAGGCAAGTGTCACGGGACAGTGTAAACTTGGAATTTGCGACACAGCTGGATACTCAAATATGGAGGTCTTGTCGAGCGCGAACCAATACATTTATGATATCTTGTCGACGAAACCAGAAACGTTAGAAATCCTAGTTGAACTGAGTGGCAACCTCGATTACGGTCAACCGGTGGACGACTTCAACAGAGACTTTGTTGAGAAATTTCTGCGGATGTTTTACGAGAATGATACAGTCAGCCAGTGTTTAAAAGAAGACCTGGGGGAAAAACTCGACCACTTTATCGATCGACTCCACAGCCTTATAGAGGAGCACATGGATAAGCCAAGGGAAGTAAATGAGGTGGACAGCTCATTTGTTCCCGAATACCACGTGGTGAACGACCAATGGTCTTCAGACAAAATGATCGATTTTTTCAAATGGTTTCTATCTCGTCGTGCCCTGACATCTAACTGCGGAAAGCTGAGGATGGAACGTGAAACTCTCGATCAGTTTTTGAGTCTCCATGATTTCAACTCATACATGGCTTCCACTTTCATCAAAATTGCTCCAGCTTCAAAAACCTTGAAACGTATATTCCTGCCATCGGTTGAGAAAATCCGCGCATTGCCGTTCGAAAAGCAGGATCAGAGGTTTGCGGAGCTGTCGCTGGAGTTTGCTCAAGGCTCCAACAAGCTGAAAACCATTGTAGATCGCGAATTGACCGGGTTCGACAAGTTTCTATGGAAATATGAGAGAGCGTTAAAGCAAAACACGACGTTAGGGCGACCAACCGCAAGCCTGAACAAGTTACTTGGGTTTAAGATGAATTCTCGGTATAAGTTTGGCTAGATGGTGCAAAAACGATAGAATATCGTACAAAGCCGTTCAGCTTGATAAAGCACGCGTTTAAGGCGTTAGAGTATGAATGCTAGAACATTGATGTTTTGGAAACTACTGCGTTACCCTTCCGTTCCCCCGTGTATGTAGTCGTCCAGGAAACTGCGGCAAAAGCAACACAAAGTCATGTACCGTTCTCATAAGAATGCTTTTCTGGTTCCTGGAATCATGCGTACTGTTCAGTTCCTGGCAATGTGTCAGTCCGCTCAGCCATAATTACCTGTCAGTTGGCCATGATATTGGTAATGCTCATGCAAGCGTTCTTCGGTCCATTAAATCATATAGTTATTCTGGAGGTCACAGCCACGCAGGTAGTTCATACTTCTTAAGACTCATTGCCAAACGGTCTGTTCAAGAATTGTGAGTCTTCCAAACCGGTCTCTTTCTCCTAGATCCTTTCTTCTTCAGACCGCGATTTCCTCGCTCTGATGGATCATTACCCGTGGCGGATGCTGCCGTGACGGCTGCGCCAGTAGATACTCATGACGCGCATTTAGTGACCCAGCTCACTACGAATCACCATGCGGCTGATCCCCATAAGGCCCCCAAAACACATGACGATGATTTCCACAAACACCACGCTCCTGAGATATTCTATGTGACGATAACGTTAATCATTGCTGCTATTGCACGAGTTGTGTTCAAGTATATACACCACTACATTGTTGTACCATATCCCGTCTTTGTGATTCTTCTGGGATGTCTGTATGGTCTCATTGCAATGAGACACAAGGAAACTACGTTCTTTATCAAGCTATCTGCCGCCAGTCCAGATGCAATCATGCTGATTTTCTTCCCGATCATGATTTACGAAGCTGCATATGCCATGCAGACACACTTGTTCTTCAAGTTGTTTCCACATATGATAATAATCGGAACGTTTGGGATGGGTGAGGTATTCCAGCCAATTTCACTGATTTCAAAAGTTGGAACGTTATATTTTTCTACCCAGGGATGTGCTTGACAGCCGTCGCTTTATTTAGCAAATTTGTTTTCTCATGGGATTACGGGACATCTTTCATATTCTCCGCAATAGTTAGTGCGAGTGATCCAGTTGCTGCCATCATTATTCTGAAAGAGTCAGGTGAGACATTCCTGTGTTATTGTGAATATACCTTCATTGAAGTTAGGCAGGTAATGCTGTCAAAAGCGTTAACATGGTGCTAGAGGGAACTTCACTCATGAGCGACGCTTCATCTGTGGTGCTCTACAACCTCTTCACACGCTTTGCGATTCATATGGAAACAACGGGTGAACTGGCGAATGTCACGGCAAACGGCTGGGTGGAGGCTGGGGTAGTTGCACAGCAGATTCTGGGTGGTCCAGCGTGGGGTAAGAAAGGACAGTCTCCTGGAAATCAGCTTGATGAATAATTTTCGCGAAAAGGATTACTTGTTGGATTTTTGGTGACTACAGCGCTGTCGTATCTAACAAATATGTGGGAAACAGAGGTGCTCCTGATAGTAAGCGCGCCTTACGTGACATTTTGGTGTGCGGACGTACCATTCAAAGTGAGTGGAGCGTTATCCCTGGTTGTGCTTGGTTTATGGATGAGTTCTCATCGTGCGAGTATGACAGCAGAGGTGGAAGAACTGATTCACAAGTAACGGCTGGTTGAACGATGTCCTGAATTTCTTATGAATTCATCACGCAAATTTCAGAATTTGGGAGATTTTATCGATTGGCGCGGATACATTAATTTTTAGCATATTTGGAGTAATAATGGTGCAAACCGCTAATGCAGATTTTAGCACAGAAGAATGGGGCATGCTCCTTGCTGTCAGTGTCGTCATATACCTTGTAAGGTACAGTAAAGTTACCAAATTCTTACGTAATTGATGGAAAATGTCGTCCTACAGAGCCGTGGTATTTTCACTTTTGCAACCAATCCTGTGCAGATTTGGGATGGGACACAAAGTATTTACCTGGCCTCACATGTTTGTTCTAATCTGGGGTGGATTTCGTGGGGCACTGACATTGTCACTGGGAATCCTAGCAGCCGAAAACGAGTACATTTTATCGAAAGGCGCTGCAGGAAGAATCGCGTTTTTCTCTGCTGGTGTTGTGGCGTTTGGTTTGCTCGTCAATGCGACTACGTTCAAGTTCTTCTTGAGAAAGCTAGGTTAGTTCAGATCTGTTGTTCACTTGGCGATATCGTCAAGTGACGTCAGGTATCACGTTACTGTGAGTCTATAGACTTCAATATGAATCACACTAAATGTGATTGGCTTCAAGTGCTTATGCGAGCTGAAATCGAGAATCCCAGAAGGGCCGGGGAATCTGGTTGCTGGAAATTGCGTTATTAACCTTATCAGAGGGCATATGCAACTGCGAATAGCAGATTCTGCTTAGAGAAAGAAGGCTAGTGCTTTAACGCAGAACTCAGAACTCAGAATTCAGAATTCAGAACTCAGACCTCTGTCTTCCCCTCCCCCCTACAAGGAGGGAGGGGGCTATAAAGCACCCAACCCAAGCCAAACTTCACATCTTTACGTTTGTTCACGAGGCTTGAATTGAGCCATGCGGGATCAACAGACCAACATTTGCCAAAATGAGAATTACGCCCCCACTCAAGTGGTTTTACCATCTATACCCACCGAACAGGCAGCGGAGAAAAAGAAATCTTCTGTGGTCAACGGACCGGTATTTCTTACAGTAATTCATGACATCGTAACTATAGATTTCAGTACTGGGCAAAACCGACTTCGGAAAAATAAAATGTTTTAGATTATTTCAGAAGTTTTTGAAAGTTTCTTCACGCTGGTAATGGGTAGGGAGACAGTTTGTCTGGCGCAGGCGGTCAAGAAACAAACTGGTCTATGGTTTTTTGAGGATATTTCGTTTAGAGTTCTGAGTTCTGAGTTCTGAGTTTTGAGTTCTGAATTCTGAGTTCTGAGTTCTGAGTTCTGAATTCTGAGTTCTGAGTTCTGAATTCTGAGTTCTGAGTTCTGAATTCTGAGTTCTGAGTTCTGCGTTAAAGCACTACCAGGAGAATTCAATATTCGAACAATGCTGTTTACAGCTTCTTAATTCGAACAATGCGATTTCTCAGTCGGTATTTCAGATCACCCCACTTTAATAATTTTGTAACGTGCAGTTTTTTTGTCTTTTTAATGAGCTATGAATCAACTAGATGGCACCTTTCGTTGAGAGTCAGCGAATTTTCAAAAAACAACAGTAAAACTCGGTTTCCTCTACAGCAATTCCAACCAATTTTAGTCGACGACGCTTTGAAAGGCTTTCTCTTCACGACCGAAGTCGTCTTCAATATCCTTGACTTCCCACCTTCCCATCCTGGCCAAATAAGGTCGAAGAAGAGAATTTTTCAGCTGAAGGAAACGCTGCAACCGACACTGCGGGTACCATAACAGTGTTATGGTTAGAACTGCCATAGAGGGAATCGAGTCTGACTGCTGTTTTTTGGGAATTCGCGGAGCTTCAACGGGAGGTGCCATCTAGTTGGTTCATAGCTCATTAAAAAGACAAAAAAAAACTGCACGGTACAAAATTATTAAAGTGGGGTGATCTAGGATACCGACTGAGAAATCGCATTGTTCGAATTAAAAAGCTGTAAACAGCATTGTTCGAATATTGAATTCTCCTGGTAGCCGAGAAAGAATGAAATACTATTGTGCTAACGTGACCTTAATGTGAGAAGAGATCACACGAGTCGGAAAGTTCACCAATGGGCAAGTGTGCTATACGACCCGCTCCATCGGTCTACCTAAGCGATAG
>JAQIWT010000788.1:0-15126 GCA_034696485.1 Isohypsibius dastychi | reverse complement strand
TTCCTCGCCATTTTAGGAAACTTCCTCGTCCCTCGTCGCTTCCCTCGTCCCTTAGGACTAGGATTCTCATCTATGGTACAGACACGTACAGTCAATCGCAGCCCATTTTAATTGCCCGGTTTTATATATGCTGAGCAAACAACACAGATGCCCAAAATAGGCGGCATCGATTTTAACCGTGCGTACGAAATCCCCACAAATTCGTTAACAAAGGTCAAGAAGATATGAATATTAGCTGCAATAACATATTTTTAGGAAAGATCTCTCAGTAAGGCTATGCTAAGGACTGGCAGAAAACGATCCAACACTCTCGCCAAGACAGAAAAGTAAACAAAAATTATCAAAAAACGAAAAACGGCATTCTAACCAGGAGCTCGCTGACAAAGCTGAAGTAAAACCTTAACACCCGGCAAAAACGAACCTACTTCCGTGAATAGACCTTGTGATGCCAAATGAGCATGGATATTGAGAGCCTGGCTGGGATCACCAGTCTGCAAGTTATGGACTATCAAATGTAGCTGACTGAGAACGGCTTCCGACAAGGTGCGATTGCGAAGACAATCATCCAAAGCTTCCAACTTCTTGGCCACATCATCGAGTCTTCGGATAGTGTGTGCATCTCCACCGTTAATCGCGGTTTCCCGGAAATGGTCCAGCACCTGATGCAAACCTTGAGATATCGGGACAACATCCGGTGAAATGGGAAGCTTTTCTTTGACTGGTTCAGACACAGGTTGAACCTGTGAAAAGATGAACACAACTCATTCCAACGATAACGCATCACACGTTTTCAAAATACACTGAAAGTCAGAAAATGTATCAAACTTACATTTGTAGGAGTCTGAGCACTGCCAGGATACACCGCTGGAGTTACGTTCTGGAACGGTGCGGTATGCGGTACATGATGCTGTAAAGAGAACGGGGGACCTTGGTGAGGCACCATGGGCTGACCAGACAACCCATCAGGAGCCATTCCAGGTATTGATGGAAGCGGTGCCGTAGTGGCGCTTGGTGCCATTACCGGAGGATTCGAAGGCCGGCGATTCGTGAACAGCAACGGCGGAGGATCGTTCCAACCTCCAGCAGGCTTAATATTCTGATAGGAAGTTTGCCTCGGTGGCTGATCAAACGAATTGGCGAGTGAAGGTGCTGGCTGAACAAAACTTGTCGGATCATAAAACGGGAAAGACGCTGATGGAGTTGCAGAAGCCCGCGGTTCAGGAAGGGTCGGCTGATAATGCCCAGATGTATAGGGAGATGGCGCTGGGGGCCGAATAACCGATGTTATTTCTGGTTGACCTTGGAAATGAATTGGGGACCAGCCGGAACTGTTGCGTGAAGCAAGAGGAGCTTGAGCACCATGTGATCGATCTTCAGCAGCCCGTACTGGAGTGAACGGCTGACTATATGGAGTGCCAAGTGACGAGTGTGCAAAAGTCGGCTGGAATCCAACAGGTTCAAATGATTGGTGACCTTTGAAAACAGGCGACCACGAGGATGCAGGCTGGCTTGCGCGGCGAACATCTTTAGCAACAGACAAAGGTGAAGCATGCATATTTGCTTCCGCTAACGCCCTTCGAGAGCCCAAAGCGGTGTATAAACGGTGTTTCAGCTTATTCAAACCATTCTGAAAAATTGGTGGTTAACGCTGACCAACAAGCAATGTAGATGAAACATACCAAATTATGCTGGTTCAAAAACCGTAATGCCATCCCGAGCTCTCCTTGTTCCGTTAGATACAACGCGTAATCATGAAAGAGATCGGTGGTGCGCGAGCCAAAAGTTGATTGTATTCCAGTATTTCCGAATGCTCGAATGGCAATCAGAGTTTTCTCGGTCGTGGATTGAAGGAGAGCTGCCGCTTCATCCGAGTTCTTCGGATTACCCTGCATCCAGACTTCCACCATTTTGTCGATATTTCCAGCACAAATGTAGCATATAACGGAGCTATGTCGGTTTGCTGATCCAGGTTCGTTTTGAAGTCGATCACCAAGAAGCATCATCAAAGTCGCAAGTTCTTTACTGTCACCGTAGTTTAAAAGGACTGCAACCACTTTCCGCCAGTTTTCCGGCTGACACTGCTCAATCAGGAACTGCATATCTTTCTTGACGATTGCACGAATCAGTTGGGATAGATTTGAATTTCGCGATGCAAAAAACAAATCCTGCGTCTGGCGGAATAATTCAGGAAGATGTCCGGAAAATTTAGTAAGGCTCAGCATGACAGCCTCTGTTTCACGCTGATGTCGCAAACATAGATCCACAGCTTGATCCAATTTACCAGCCAACAATGCACGAGTAATTGTTCCTTCCACATCCTTGCCCGTTCTGATCCGAAAACTCGATAGACCGCTATCAGGAGAAGATTCCTTTGAGAACTGGCCATTTTCGTGAGCCGGCCTAACGGGAATTTCTGTGTGATATCCAAGCAATGGCAGCAGTGAATCCGGTTGAAAACATGCTTTAATAAAATTCCATTCCTCGCGTTCCGTTGCAGAATCCTCCTCCACCAGTTTCAAATCACAATATTCTCGTTCCTGGTACGAGTTCAGATGCTTCTCGAGAACAGTGGCTCGATCAACAAAGTCTTGATTGTAAACCGGTCGAGATATTTCCAACCCAATAACCCCATCTTCCGAAACAGTCCTCAAAAGTTTGCCGTCAACCTTCAAACAACATCATGTTCTACTTCAACCAAGTTTACCAACCGGAAGTCTTACGCTGAAAGCACAAGCTCCTGGACGACGAAGCCATTTTGGTGCCTTCCGAATGCTGCTGGCGACTAGGTTTGCCGATGGATGTCGAACAGGGCTGATATTCATTCCCGGAAATGAATCCAAAAGCTAAACCAAATTTAAAAACAAACTCTTCGGCAAAGCTCTAATTAAACAACAATACCTTCGAATGCATTTCTGGAGCCTGTGAGTCTTTCTGATCACCCATAACGGTGCAGATATCCAGCTTGTCCTCATAATAACAAGCACTAAACAACGACGGCGTGCGTGGACACCAGGACACTTCGAAGGAAAAAATAATTTAGAATAATTAGACTTAGAATAATTTTTTTATTGTGGTTTTTTTATTGTGGTACCTTCGAAGGCCCACTGTCTCGACGGTGGGAGCGAAAAGATAATCTGACCACAAAAGAAAATACAATAGGGACTGGCTGATGTCAAAACCTAAGAACCTTACTTCAGCCGGTGAAGCTTCGTTAACGTTCCATGCATACACATTTCCATCCTTTCCGGCGCTGAGTAAAATGTCTATGGATAAAAAGATTGACTTGAGCGAAAAACGGATGATAATAAACATGTGAACATACCAGAATCATGAGGACACCATGATATCGATAAAACTCCCCTGTGAATGCAACCTCGATATTTATCGCAAAGCCCGAACGAAAACAGGACAAGGCTAACCGCTGATGGCCTTCCAGACATTTAAAAGGAGCTGATCCATTGCGCAGGTCCCACAGTTGGATAACTAACAACAAATATACATAATACGCAAAAATCAAGTATATCATTAAATAATATTACTAATACCACATTAGAAAACAGACAGCAGACATCATAAATCATTTAGCATCTGTCTGACCTGGCTCGTGATCATCTTGAGAAGCGAGGGCCAATTGAGTTGCTAAAATTGGATTCCAGTCAAGCGCTTTGTAGCGAATCTGCAAGTGAACAACCGATACAGTCTCGAGACGATCACGTCTATATGATAAAGAACGACAACATACCCTCGAGTTCTGGTCACCCAGCTTGATGATCGAATCACTTTTTCGAAGGTCCCAAAGAACACAGCGGGTGGCAAACGTGGATGCAAAGATGTAGCTGATGCGACGATTCCAGGAAACTGAAGTCACATCATCCAAAGGAAAAGATTTCGGACCGGCCGGAACACAGTGATCCATCGTGTTCAAATCCCAGACAAAAACTTCCGAGTCTGCCGCACCGGAAGCTAATAGATTTGGCTAAAAATGCACAATAAGTTAAAGAATAATTCATCCACTGTCTAAAATATTCTACGCAGTATATAATAATTTTTAGAGGAAAGGACCAGAAACGATAACGAAGAATCGAATAAAAACCAGGTTACCAGAGATGGCGATATATCCAGAGCGTGAACAGCGCCAGAATGCTTCTTGGACTGCATTATGACTGCATCGCTATGGTTTTGCAATATTTTTTCAACGGAGTAAATGGTAATTCCATTTTCGATTCCCGTAACGAGGACCCCTGGAGCAGATTGCTGACCGTAAGTCGAGGTAAGTGGACTCCATGCTAGCTTGAAGATCTTTTGTTCCAGTTCAACACTGCCTCGAAGCGCTGGTTTTCCAGAATCTGCCGGATTAAACTGGTATATTTCCAACTTTCCGGCGTCGCTAAAAGCAGACAAATTAGTACATCGACCGAAAAAATATTGATAGACTGTAGACACCCCAACCTTGATGCATCTAGTGAGGATGATGTAGCTGAACTTCCCGCAGCGAAAAGAATAGAATTGTGATTTGGTGGAGACCAGGCAAAATGCGCTGTGCGATCGATGCCCGTCAGTTTACCCATTTTCGTTATAAACGATGGTGGTGGAGGAAATTTCACGACAGGCTGGCACACGGAAAAAGTCGAGCAAAAGGTGATGTATGAATGATGGAAAGGAAACGCAGACCACTTCACAAATGAACCGGTGATTAACTCATCAACAAATGAATCGATCGTCGCTTCGCAGATTGGATTCAGAATTCACATCAACTAGAAATTGTCAGCAAGGAAAACGCACCAACAGGAAAGAAATCCGAGGAATTTGCTTAAAACATGCGTTTGCGTTCCACGTCAAAACGAGGGGTCCAATAGGGGGGAGTGGTGGTACTGGTGGGAAGGAAAGGCTACAGCCCATACGCTCACGAACAAAAAGGCGTTCAAAATCGGGGAAAAGGCTATGAAATCGCTGGGAGGGAGGGAGGGCCAGTGGCCACGAGAATAAACTGTTCTCTAAGTACCGTGTTAAATCAAATAACTGATCGAAATTAATTTAACAATTTTAATAAAAGGAAGTACACCGTACGCTGGACTGCAAAGTAGGAAACCTGCAGGGTCAAACACGGACCAGAAAAGAAAACACCCGATTATTCAGAAAACTATTTACAGCATCAGGAGGTTTAAACTGAGCAGAAATAAAAGAAAGTCCGCTTCCAGGAAATTACGAAAATAATTATGCAAGAAGACCGGGAGCGAATTCGAAGAATGCTGCTTTCAATGTGATGTCTGACTGGTGCTTTCCGCGGGAGCTTTAAGATCTCTTATCTGTTTGATGAGGTAGGCCTTTTCATCGTTGAACTGCTCGTCATCCGTTCTTTCACTATGAAATTTTGTCAAAAATTCGATAAGTTTATCGCGATTCCGTAACAGGATTTCCAGGATGGGCCGAGGCTTGCTTGGATTTGCCACGAAAACCTGAATACATTCAATAATTCATAAATAATACTCGTATTAATTCCTGCTGGAAAAAGACCGTATCTTCGCTTCAACAACGGACCTTGAAAACGTGGAAAGCTTCAAACTGAATGTTCCGGCTCTTCTCCCTCAACATGATCATCATCAGTTTCAGATTCTCCGGATTACCAATGTACTTGGTCATGACGTTGAAGTTGTGTCTGTCCAAAAGTAATTCACCCAGAAGCTGAAAAAGTCGCCATTGGTAACTGCTCACACCGAAAATCCAGGAATGTGCAAACCTTTAACGACTGCCGTCGTGTGACATAATTCTCTGAATCTAAAAGCCGCTGATAATTTTGGAAGAACTTGTCGTAGTTGGCGTCAAGAAACTCGGCTACGATGACCTTGTGCTTTGTGAGAAGATCCTATTTCAACAAACATGTGAACGAAAACAAATACGACAATTATGCTCGAATGATACCTTGAATGACGAAAATGCATCCGAAGCGATGTCAAAAGCAGACATTTCGACAAAATGAAAGAATCGGTAGATTTCAGGGGAATAGAGGATGATTTTGGCCAACGCTTCATATCGCAGACATTCTCGCAACATGCTTCCACAGTTCAGGGCGATTTCCGGGACATCATAACTGAAAGATAACAAAAAATATTTAGTCTCCAAGAATTTCGCACAAAATATCGATCAAACAAACCTGGAAATCAGGAGGAACAGAATTTCCGGTTTGGTGCAAATATATTCCACAGTCGGGGTTCTGGTTCCGATTTGTCGTCTCAGGACAATGTTGAATATCTGGGCAGCATCCTTTTTCCCCTGTACAAAATCAAAGCAAACGGTTAAACTCTACAATACTGCCATCACATTTCTCATCCACTATTCCAACGATCAACAGAAATTCCGAAAAAAGAACGAAAAAAGATCCACAGTACCTCAAAGTCAACTCTCTTCATATTCTGTATTAGCGTAATGAGAAGGTTCTGGTTGTACATCTCCTGTGCTAGCTGAGCTACCACCTCGGTCTGGGGCTCTTGATCCGGGAATCCTATCAGCATTCCTTTAATCGTTTGTAATAGTTTCGAAGCCTCTTCTGATGCCTGAAAAGAATAAAGTTTTTTCAAAGCCCTTGGGATGAGACGGTCGCCTAAGCATAACACGGGCAGCAAAGATACGAGATCACCAACATTTCTGCATCACATATCCGGGATGGCATACACAGACCACGCAGCAAACAGAAAAGAAAACAAGACATACCTTTTCAGCTTTTTTATCGCCACGTTCGAGACTGACCAGAGAGTCCTTCAGAGCTCGAACCACTTCAGTAGGGTTCTTCTGCGATCTGCTGAAAAAGGACAACATGGTTCCAAAGCAGGTGATATGAAATTTGTCGTCCGAGCCAGCTAAATACTGCTTTCAGCTAAATCCGATCCACACAGGCAGTTTATTGATGGGGAGGAGGAGGCCACGGAGGTAAAACGAGCCAAGAGGTTTATGAATCGTTCTTAAACATGCCACTTTGCAGGGAGACGACGGGAACAAAACGAGAAACACAAACTTCTTACGAAATTACGCCAAACTGTTATCCGAGACGAAAGGAAAAGACCAATTTCACCTCGCAAAATTCCAGACTGGCAAAAAAGGGTGATTCATAGAGAAGTTCAGTTGACGTCACATGGAACTGCGTCACTCACACAGTTAATGACACCGTGTGTGAAGCTATGATACCTTGCTTTGGACTTGTTCTACTGTCTATCTACAGGCGGTCGTAGTTCTCATAGATAATTTTCATTTTCAAGAAAAAAAAATCGTGGTTTATAAAATTTAAATCCTCCCCGACGAAAACTGTTCTCGCTAATCGCTGAACTGTAAAACGTTAAATTTGCCCCACCCCGACCCCGAGTGAGATCGACCAATGGTAGGACATGAAACATCAACAGAGTGGAGTCTGCGTTCGCTGGCGCTTGTCGATAACGGTATGATGAAACGAAATCTATTGTTCCTGGCATTGTATTAAAATACGGACTCATCAGTCTCGCTTTTTGGATTAAATTCGCTGCAGTTGTTTCATCCACACGATTGATTCATGGGCATCAGATGTCCGGAGAAGCTGAGTATGTCAAAGCTGTCACGGATTTCGTGGCCAGCGATGTAGATGAAGTTTCTTGTTTTGTCGACGATATCTTGGTGATGATACGAAAGGAAAGCAGGAGAACATTGACTGTCGAGAATCTTACAATAGGTAGTCGTGGAAATTTGCCGAATTATTGTGTGAAACCTATACAGTTGCCAGTTGTGACGGGAAACAATGTGTTATCGTTCGCGCTATCTGATTATCACGGAACGCAGTCAGGAGATTTGTCGTTTAAAAAAGGTACGTACAATTTACCTTGGTGGCCAAAGTCTCTGTGAAACCCCGTTACCTTACAGGAGACATTATCGTGGGCGAACGGTCTGTGGATGAAAACTGGTGGTTTGGGTGGAGAGGGACGATTTCTGGAATATTTCCGGTTCAGTGGGTTCGCTTTTTTCCGGGATCTATAGTTAATCAGCAAAAATCAGAGGAATCATCTGGATCTTTGGAAATTGCACAAAATTGGCAGCTAGACGATTCGGGATCCGCGCCTTCGGGACCTGTTGTTACACCTCATGGCTGGAGTTTATATCCATTTCAGTCGGGAATTCCGGGTGAACTAAATTTTGATGCTGGAGTTTTAGTTCATCTGACAAAAGTCGTTGACGCGAATTGGTTGGAAGGTCATCTAGAAAATGGACCGGTTGGAATATTTCCTCGAGAATTTGTGCAGATTGTTGTTGACCTAGTGGAATGTGAACTCACGAGCTCCAACCATGTGCATTACTCATCGGAAGATTTTCCACCGGATACTTATGCCATTGTTTTATCCGGTAACACATTGACATTACCGGAAGCGTTGAAAGTTAACGCTGGAGACACCGTGACAATACTCAAAAAGTGTGGCCATGATCTTATCGAAGCCATGGATGATTACGGTGGTGTTGGATTCATCAAAATGGATTGTCTGGAAATTATTGGCTCAGAGCCGGATGAAGTGCGGAGCTCTAGTGCGCTTGGTCACTTTGTTCGCGGGAGCCTTGAGAGCTTACGAAGTAGTGGGACCAGTATCGGTTCGAATTTTTCCGGTGATTCTTCGGATAAGCGTTTATCTTGGAGCGACCGGTTCTCTGATCGGGAAAGTCCGGAACCCGGAATGAGCAATGGGAGAAATTCAGCAAAAGTGAGAAGAATGGATCAAAGTCCGAGTAGACGCGCAGACGAAATAACATCTTCCAAGCGGGAACTGGTCATTCAGGAAATCATCGCGACGGAAAAAGAATACGTTTTTGGACTTCGAATATTGATCACCGAACTGGAAAAGCCCGATTGTGTAAGTGTGTTTTGCGAATTCCTGTTCTCTGATTTAATCAGTGTTTCGAATTTTAGCCGGATGGTTTTGATGCCGCAGCCGTCATGACAAATCTGAAGGACGTACTGGGCAGTGCCGACACTCTTATAAGAGATCTCAAAACGGCTGACGGTCAAGTTGGAGAATGTTTTATTCGGAACATCCCGAAGCTCAAGGAGGTTTATACTCCCTACTGCCAGAACAGCGACTCCGCAATTACGTTGTTATCAAAGGTGGGGACGATTTTACTCGCTTGACAAGTGCAACACCCCAAGTGATTGTTTCTTTTCAGTATAAAGACAATATTGAATTGGCCGAGTACATGAATAAGAAAGTTGCTGCAATCAGATTGACTACCAACTGCTTTGATTTGGCTTCCATGCTGATCAAACCACTGCAGCGTATTTTGAAATACCCACTATTGTTGGGTGAGCTGCTCAAGGTTAGTTGACCTTAGCAAAGCTATTAGATATTACGTACCGGCAATCAAGGTCTAGGCTAACATCAGATTTTCTCATGTCTGCACAGGCCACGGAGAGTTCACACTCTGATTACATATTTGTACGTGATGCACTGAAACGAATGACGGAAATGGCCAGTAGTATTAATGAGCTCAAGCGCCGCAAAGAATTAGGTAAACACATCGGGAATAAGTATTTGTTGTCGTTTTATCTGTTTTTTTACGCTGAATGGGGCCGGAAATCTCTGATCTTCGACAACTCCTGATATCTTTTCGAAATTGTTTATAAATTCGAACGTTGCTTGTATAACACAGATTTCGACGTTTTCGAGGAACCGTGCTTCAACTGGAGCTGAGAGCTCAGCCACCAAGCATAAACTTAAACATGCTGTGTTTATTTTCCAGTGGCTAAGTACCGGGATCATGGCACCTCATCGTTCAGTGAACGCTTATCTCGGCTCAGCTTTCATTCGATGGTGAAAAAGTCCAATCGACTTGGCTTACTACTATCCACCAGCATTGGATTCACCACGCTTGTAAGCACCGGCTTTGCTTTTGTTTCCATTAACTTCCGCTTCCTATTTTAATCGATGGCTAATCGGTCTTACAGATTCAAGATCCGGCCTTCCAAGCGGAAGAGCGAAAATTCCAGGTGAACAAGCGGACAATAAAATGGTTCCTCCGCAATGTGTCGGGCTTCGTAGAACAACTTAAGGTCAGTTGATTACATTAAAAGTGACAGATCTTTGTGAAACGTTTGTGTTTTTCTAACAGGAGCTGATTCCCGTTTCGAAAGCGGTTTCTGATGGTTTTTCAACTCTGCTGAAGGATACGCCAAACTCGACTATTGCTCCGACGTTTGCCAAAAGTCAAGGGGATATTTCCTCTCATATCTTGAACGACCTAGTTAGTTGATTTTTGGTGTCGCATTTCAGTTGTTGTAATCTTAACCTGACTTGAAATGTCAACTTTTTAGGCGCCTAAAATTGAAGCGCATGTCGTGACTCCACTTGAAAACACGCTCAAGCAGTTTCAAGGACCCTCGAATCTCATGAGCAAACGGCATGCAAAGCTCATCGATTATGAAAATGCAAAAAGGAAGCTGGACAAAATGAAAGACGCTCAAAGAACGCAATCGGTAAATAACAGCATGTCTTTCGTTTCTCTCGGAAAATATATTTACCGGGCATGTTTAAAGGCGCAGGAGGAAGTTGAGTTGATGAAACGAGTGTACCTAGCCCTCAATGCTCAGTTGCTGGAAGATCTCCCGAAATTCAACGCGATCACTTGCCAAATTCTGCAAAGTCGAATCGTCGCATTCCAGCATTTCCGGAAACTTTTCTCGTACTTTTGCGCGAACCAAATTCTTCCATGCGCGTCCACTGCAGCCATATCCTCAGCCAATAAAAAAGATGCTGCAAAACAGCTGACGACCAGAGTGGCATTGGTGTTAGCGGATTTGAAGAAGTTGAATTATGATGTTACGAATCCGGAAGTAATCGCTTCGAGTGAAATTGGAAGCGAACGCAAACGATTTTCTTCCCAGACTTTTAATCGCAGAAAGGTTAGTTTTGATTCCACGCGTTACATCTCGTGCCATTATCATCGTTTATGTCTGGTTTTAGACCACTCATTCGGAAAGTTCTTCGACGACTCCGAGGTCAATGTCGACAATTTTTGCCGGGTCGCGCTTTGAGGAAGCAAAGTCCACCGATCAGAAATCCAATGGGCTTCAGCGGTCGAATACCATCAGTATACCAAGTGTGGGGAAATTTCTGGTGAAGGAAAACTACGCGGCGAAAACAGCATTTGATCTCACCGTGAAAAAAGATGAAACAGTGAACGTGATTAAAACCCATGATCCGATGGGTGATAACCAACGTTGGTTCATCGAGTCGGATAATGGAATGCGGGGATTTGTTCCAAAAAGCTGTCTTCAACCTTGTCCTCCGAAACATCGGCAGTCTTCCGTTGCGCCTCCAAGATCTGTTAACGCCAGTCCGACGTCTTCAGCTAGTAGTGAATCTTGTATGGTGGTAGCTTTTGACTTCCAGCCTACCGGACCTCACCAGCTGGGTTTGAATATGGGGGATATAGTAACCGTGATAACCAAACATGATTTGGACATGAATCCGGAGTGGTATTATGTGGAGAATCGGTATGGCGCGCGGGGATATGCGCCGGCTGCGTACTTCAAGGAGTTCGCGGACGTTGGAAAATAATCTCCGGAATTTGTCGGTGAAATTTTGCGCTGTTACGATGTCTTTCTTTTTGTACTCAAATTTGAGAGGAACGGAATACTCTGATTTTGATCTTTTACTGAAGCTCCTGACGTCTGTGTTTTATTCGACGATATTTCATTTTCTTTTGTTTGTTCGATGATTTTTCTACCGGATAAACTTGTGGTTTTTCCCAAACAGAGGCTGGCCCAGATAAAAAACATGGAATAATATCTGTGATTTTTATCTGTGACGAAATGCTGCAGTATAGACCGGTAATTTTCGAATTCTTTGATTTAACTGAAAGGTCAGCTACTCAGTATGGTATATTGAACGATAACGTGAGGATACTGCTTACTACTTGGTAGACAGTCCCCCAGCGAAAACCACAACAAAGCCTTCAGTCAGTTTTCGTATTTACATCGAAAGTACAGTACCTCGTACAGGAAAGAATTTGTGCTGCTATTATTTCTGTTTGTGAAGTGAGAACGAAGGTACCACGATGGAGAGAGATTCAACAAGGTTGCCTACAATCTTGGTTGTAGCTTGTACGGATACGAAGTCCTGCCATGAATTAGTACAAGGTGAGCGGGCTTCAAAGGCATGTTTAACTAAATATACATTTAAGAATGAGTTCCAATGAAGCTGAGATGTGAATTATTATCGGAAATCTATGCTTGTCTGCGCCACCTAATGATCATAGTTTTAGATATCATCGGTGATACTTCTGTTGAGCCCCTGACGGAGCAGGACGACATCCAGGAATTCCAGTGGAATCTGGACACCAAATACTACACTGCAGCCGTAACACTGAGCGCCGCCAAACACAGAACTGTTCCATCACAAGAATTCTCCGAAGCCGTCGAAGCGGTTGTAATATTTTTCGATCCCAAAGACCGGTCCAGGTTCGGTGAGGTTAAACTATGGTTATCAACGGTGGAACAGCTATATTCGCCCGCTGTTCGGTTGATTGTCTGCCAAAACTCCATGGAACACTACGAGGTGCCACGAAAAGAAATCCAAGAATTCTGTATCGAACGGCAGCTGGAACTGATAGAACTGGAGGTACAGTACATAATTTAGATGTCGATAATTTGTTTAGTAATTTATTTCATGATTTGTCTTTATATCTCCAGGGTATGGCTGATGAGGAAGATGAAGAAGATTTTGGAAGTGTCCACGGAATAAAAAGAGTGCAGGACGCACTGAAAGCACACACTTGGCCTAGTTTAAAACTGAAGCCAAATCCTCTGCAGCCTCCACATTTTTCATCCTCAGATTCCGAAAGCGAACCGGTTGAGGTGGATGCGAGCAACGTTCCTACTTCGACTGCAGCTGAATCCTCGACGGAAAATGTCGAAGAAAAGGATGTCGACGTATTTTCCCAGATGTTCTCCAAACTGGTCGAATTTAGGGCAGCTGCAAACACCCTGCCTCGAGAGGAGCGCAAACATTATGCGGAACAGGTAATTGACAACTTTGTATTTTCATCATCACAAATCCGAGCTTCCGTTATCACACTCATTTGCAGATTACAAAGCAATTTTGGACCTCTTTGGGCAATGATTCTGACCAAAGTTCAGATAATGACTAGTATTTTATGGAAGTTTTTTTCCTCAACAATTCCGATATCATTCTCATAACCGGTTAATTCGTTCACATTTCCAGCGTTTTTATACGACCTGCATTTTCCCCAGATAATCTTTGTCAACAATGTAGAAATGGTGCTTCTCCGAGAAAATAGCCCAAACAACGGCGACGTTCTCAATCACAATATTGAGCGGAATAAATAGCAGCGCGCCAATGAGGCAGAAAATGGACTTTAAATATCCAAATCGCCGGAAAGGGAAGGAACGAAGCGCTCCAAATACGAACATGTAGACGTTCACGCTCATAATCCAGTTGGTCACCCATTCAAGCCAAGATGGGAAAACAGCAGGATGGGTGAAATTCATGAGGATAGTGACGCAGGATAAGGGTAGCGTTAACCACGCATACAGCGAACAAGCTAGGAAGACTTTGTACCGGAACTTGATGTCGCGGCTGTGAATGACTAGATATATCCCTTGAATCCATCTTTTTCGTTGCTTCAGGAGATCACTGAGCGAAAATGGACTCTTCTCCCACATTTCTCCTTCAATCCAGTTGAAAGAATATCCATTCTCATACGCCTTCATGGCGAAATAGGTGTCTTCCGCTATACTTCCATCTCGCCCATTATCAAAAGAAATGTCCTTTTCCGCTGCAGCATTTGTTACCACGTACGATCCTTTCCAGCTGAACAGCGGTCTAAATCAAAGGGAAATGAAGCGATGCTTGGATAACTCATTAAAAAGAATAATCATACTTATGGAATAAGAGAAACTGCGCACGAAGTTTTCCCATATCATCCGCCACTCTAAAATTGTCGGCGGTTGTTGTGATCCAATTTACGACAACATCGTTCGCGTAAGTGACCAATCCTTGTCCAAACTGATGCTGGCCATCGCATACAAAATTCACGATTCCTTTGATACTATTCTCTGTCAATAATGTCTCCTCATCCAAATGAACAATCCAGGTGTATTCATCACAGTCAAACACTTCCGGTTCCAAACAGTACTGTAAAGCACGAGCTTTGAACATTGCACCGGTTTTAGATTTGTATTCCACAGGAACCACAATTTGTCGAAGATCAGGATCCTCGGGCAGAGGCAGAATATTGTCCGTTACCACTTCGTAAAGGAAATTTTCAAGTCCGAGCTTCCGCACAAGTTCCAAATTTCTGTCCACGATCTTGCAGACAAGTTCTGGAAAATTTCCTCTTGTCACGCATCTGATTCGGATTTTGGGTGCCAATCGAAATGAGAACTTCTGCTCAACGTTGAATCTGAAAGCATTCATGAAAAACAATCCAATGAAGTTCAGGATCACTTGTGGAAGTGCCAGAAACGCGATGCATCTCAGAATATAAAGAACGACAGTTATCCAGATTCCATACGTTTCCAAAGGATATATGGGTGACGCCGAACGAGCTGTTTGAGTTGCGGCATGAGATAAGAAACCGAACAAAACGATGTATAAAATAACGTGGCTAAAATGCTTTATCCATGGTGTAAAACGAGAGATCTGCATTGTCGAACGCGGAGAAAAAACTGTTTGACATCCCACTAATGTAGGTGATTATTATTCGCATGAGATGAGAATCATGAGATTGGGGTTGGGCTTAGGGCTTGGACGAGCCCGATCCGGACTCGATTTTTACGAGTTCGGACTCGTTTGAAAACGAGTCGGGACTCACTTTCAAAATGAATATGGACTCACTTTCCATTTTGTGAATTTTTTTCTATTTTTAAACCCAAAACCCCCAACAACACTTGTTTTGGCTTGCTTGCCAGTGCGGGTTAACGAACACATGTCACCCCCCAAACTGGATCATCCCCCCCCCTCAAACTCACAGCATCTGTTTTGGTTTTTCGTTTGTTCTGCTGAAATTTCCTCCCATTCGATCTTCCGCATCTCAGTAACATAGTTGCTTCCTGTCCCATTTGTGGAACTGAAAAATGTCTTATCTGAAGAGAGGACCTGGAGC